>CATIWR010478797.1:0-20546 GCA_949677035.1 Omphalea diandra | reverse complement strand
AAGATCTACAAAATTGTAAACTCACGTAAGTTCAAAAGAAAATTTATTAAAAATATTTATTGATAATAAAATATTTAAATTTTAATATTATATTTAAAAGTTAGTTAAATATTTATTTAAAATGTAAATATAAATATAGTCTGCGCAACTCGCAGTTCATGACTAGTATATATTATTAATTTTTGGCTAAAAATAAATATTACCATTTGCTAAAACAATTATGTGCAACATAGCAAAATGTGTCATTTTTCTATATTATGCTATAGAAAACTTTTATATTAAAAAATTTTAAATAGAGAATTAAAAAATAACTGTCATGTAAAAATAATCTTGTAAATAGGAAATTAAAAAAAATTAAATAATAAAAATTCTAAACAGAAAGTTAAATTCATATAAAAAATTTTGAACAAGAAGTTAGAAAATCTAAAAAATAAAAATCCTAAACAACTTTTAAATATGAAATTAAAAAAATATAAAAAGTAAAAAATTAAAAAAGTCAAAATTTTTAAATTAATTTTATTGATTATTTAAAAAAAAAAAGAAAGAAAACGAAAAACCACAGGAGCTCAAACATATGGGAAAACACCACCGATGTTCACCATGTAACAAGGAATGCCAGTCAAAATATACTTGAACGACTTTATTGCAGTTAACTTTAATTGTTCATCAGGTAATTCATCACAAAACCCTGCTCCCACTTCACCCGATTTCACAGTATCAAAGTTGAAGGCGTTAACAAGAAGATAAGGATCAGAAACGCAGTCAACTAATGGTTCAAACCCAGCTTGCACAACACACAGTCTCCTTTCCCCCAAACAAGTTATGGCAGCATCTCCTCGGGGTGGATATTCAGGGTAATATAGTCTCCAAGCCTCCTGATCATCAACACAGCTCTCCAGAAATAATCTGGATATGGGAACACAAAGACCAAATCGACGTGGAGGACCAGGAAGAATATAATAGACAGAGATTGGCGTAAACCACATATTATCAATCAAAAGACCACCACCCGTCAAAGGGACGCGCGGGACATCCATGGACATATCAAGTTTCTTCCAAGACAACTGCTTCATCTTAGTAGAGGACAAATCAACCGTATAAACACCATAACTAGTTGAGACAAAAAATTCAGAGTTGTGAACACAATAAGAGTCTACTTGACAAGCTTTCCATGTGTCGCATACAGCACCATAATTGAACGGTTCATCAAGCTCAATCCAGGAGTTACTAATCGGATCAAACACCTCAAAGTTTGGAAGTTGCAAATCATCACTCTCTTCATAGAGATAAAGATTTGTGGAAAAAACACAAATAATATTACCTTGAATTACCACCGCAGTTGGATTATTCTTGGCGGCTTTCATGTCAGGTCCCTTCCTCAGCTCAGCAGTAGCAGTAGTAGAAGCTTTTGAGATATCACAGATGTACATGTGTTTTTCCCAATCTCCGATGTTGTTATCCTCTGCTAGAATTGGAAAATGACGACCACCGAACATAAACAATTTGGACCTGCAAACAGCAACAGCCATCCAAGCAGGCCAATTTGCATCCAATCGAAGAACCGGATCAGTTGATGGTAAGGCATTGCTACCACCGCCTTTGATGATGTTACTCTCGGATTTGAGATCGATGATGTAGACGGTGTAGTAGTAATCCACGCAGAAGTGTCTGCAAACCACGCAAACTTTCTCACCAGAGGCTAAATACGACGGCAGCTTTTGCTCCTCCGCTGATTGCTGCGTTTGCTCATGCTGCGATGATGCCGAACCTGGCGCGTCATCGGCCAGCAGTAAAGCCAGCCCCTTTTTGTCCTTCTCCGCCTCGGCAGTCCATGACCGTGAACCTGGCCTCGTCATCCTCTTTGACGATGTCACCGTTAGTGTTAGGGTTCGAGTTAGGGATGGGGTTTTTCAGGGCGGCGTGTAGTATTTAAAAAAGCGTCGGCTGCACTCTTGAACCCTATGTTTGGATTCTTTTTAGGCTTAAAAACCAAACTAGTCCTCAACTATTTAAATCGATTTAATCAAAGACAACATTAACTTTTTAAAGACAAATTTCAATGCATATTGTTCATATTCAATTCTCAAAATGAAAATTTTCTTTAAACAGACTTCAACTAAGAGTTATCATTCCTAAATAATTTAAAAGTTAATTTTATTTTGATTGAATTTTTTAAAAATAATTGGAAGATTAACTTGATTTTTAAGTCATTTTTTTATTTCGTCATAACCAGATTAAGAATAATTTTATGACATAAAAATGGCTAAGTCAAATGCGATCTATTTAATTAAATATGTTAGATCCTTTAATATAAACACGACATGTTAATAATATAAGTAACATAACATGATATGAGTGGTGACCAATTTATTCTTATATAGATCTAAATCAATTATAAAAGATATATATAATTTGTATACTCTTATACATGTCAAAATACACAATATGCACTTATGACATGAAAATGACATAAAATAATATATTAAAAATATAATTTTAATTTTAATATTCAAATACATCATTCTTCAAAAAAGTCCAAAAATACAATAAAATAAACTAAATAATTTATAAGAACTTGTTACAAAGTCAGATAGTTTATAAAAAAGTTCTACAAAAGTGAGACTATAATATCTTCAATTCATTATAACACTTCAAATATTCATATCTTTCTTATATATATATATATATATATATATATATATATATATATATATATATATATATATATATATATTGATTTAGTTTTTAACAAAATCAAAATAATTAAATTTTAAATATATAAAAATCGAATTAAATTAAATTTTTTTTATAAACCAAGCTGAACCAAACCGTATTTAGTTTAATTTGATTTGAATGAAACTTTTTCTAAAAAAATATTTTTTGAGATTTTTAATATAAATTATATTATTTTGACTATTTATGCAAATTATATATGTATATATAGTGTATATTTAATTTATTGTTAAGTAAAAATTATATTTATGTAATTTATTTAAAAATTTATTTTCTTATAAAAAATTTAGTTTATTTGATTTATTCAATTCAATTTAGTTTTAAAAAATCAAAACGAAATCGAACCAAATTAATTGAATTTTTAAAGGATTAATTATTATGAACCCTTTGACGTTTGTTATATTTAACTAATCATTTACTTTTCAATATCACACTAAATCATTCCTCACGTTTGTCTTATTATACTACAAAGTTATTCCAACGTTAAAAATGTCATTTTTGTTGTCAGTCAAAGAGAATCTGATCAAAAGTGAGTTTAGTATTTTATTAAGTTAATTACTTTGAATTATCTGGTGTTTGTTATATTTAACTAAATTGTCAATTTGTCATATTTTACTAAATTGTTCTTCATTTTTCAAAATATTATATTCAGTCATCTCTTACGTTTATCTTATTATACTAAAAAATTCTTCAAGCGTTCATATGAATTTAACAGAATGATTATTATGTGTAATGATTATTCTGTGCAACGAGGCAACCATGAGACGAGTTTATGGTATAATTTTAAAACACGAAAAACGACTTAATTAAATACATCAATCATCAAGGGATTTGTAGTAATTATCTCTTTTTTAATGAAAAAACTAAATTAAATCAATTTTTAAATTTAGTCAGACTCGATCAAACTAAATCAATTAGTTCAATTCAATTTCTCAATTCAAACTGGATAGTAGACAATGTTATATATGTCTATCAATCCATATAGTAAGAATAATAAATTTAAATTTAATTAAATGAAATATAAAATATAATACCATGAAATTACACTAATTGGAGCTTGCAATTGATACACAAGGATTTCCATTAATATCCAAGGACATAATATCTACTGTGAGTTTATTCAATGCAATCACATTAACATCATTTATAGATACTAATAAATATAATTATTAATTTAAAATGAGGATTAGAGATGGAAAAATTATGACATTCACTTTTCATTAAGAAACTAAATATAAATAGATGTTTAAAGAAGCAATCCTCAACTTGGTTTTGTAGCTTATTCAATGTGTCAGCTTAGAATAATACAACATTGCACCAGTTCATCTATTCCTCGATAAAGATGGGATAAAATTTGAATGGTAAGATAACTCTTCATTTGAAAGTTCAAGAGCCTACCTATAATAAGACTTTATGACAATCTGTTGGCTCTTGTACACTAAAAATAGGGTTTGAATTGATGAAAAATTTGAATTTAGCAAAGAATAAAATTAATTATAAAATAAAGAAAATGGAAAAAAGAAATCAACATACAAGATTTATAGTGATTTGGGTACCAACCAAATCTACGTCCACTTTTCAATTCACTAATTGGATATTTCATTTCACTAACTTATTAAATATTTTACAAGCTCACACTTAAATTTAGTATTTTGACTTACATCCAACTCTAATTACACTTCGTGTTTAAGGCTAATACAAACCTTACAAGAGTTTTAATCACACTAGGCTTAAGGCTCACACTTAACATTTTACAAGCAATCAATAACTCTTAATAAACAAACTATAAAGTAATAAAGAGAGAGAGGCCTTTTACAAGCAATCAATAGCTCTTAATAAACAAACTATAAAGTAATAAAGAGAGAGAGGCTTGAGAAATTAATTAGCAAGAGTTTGGACATAATAAATAGTTATTTCTCTTACATTCAGGCCTATTGTTATTTATAGTTTTTAAACATCAAGTAGCCATTACTATATCTCCAAGATTTGGTAGGTAATCTTACATTTAATGCTTGTAAGAAGAATTTCGCAACCGATACACCCCAATCGTGATTGTGATTCATGATTCGTGTTCAGGATCACACTTTCATGCTCGAGAATTTCAATTGAGTTTAATGGCTAGTAACACGTGGTGTTTAATCCTTGGTTTTCTTAAGCTAGTCGTTGTAATGCTCCACTTTTAATTTGAGGGTTACGGTCGCAATCCTTGATTGTGTTGGATTAATGCAATGCGAACCTCATCATGTACTAAACTAGATTTTTTTGTTCACCTTTGAAAGTTGATCACGGTCGCGATCTTCATAATGCCTAATGGCTTTTTTCACACGTGGCATACTTTAACTAAATCTTCAAAATGTCTAACAGCTTTTCAACACGTGGCATACTTCAACTGATTCCCTAGGTGATTATTGAAGCTCTTTTGCTTAAAGTTGAAAGGTCGTGATCGCTACTTAGATGCGATTCAAACCATGAACTAAACTAGACAATTTGTTCTATTTTTAAGCTTGATAGCAATCACACTTGGCATATAGCCATCACTACTTAGTTTTTGGTCGCTATCTTCCTGTCCTGAGCATGATTTATAAGTAAGTTTTTGTGATTTGTATATTTCACTTCCTTTTAGTTTTTGTGATTTGTATATTTCACTCCCTTTTGACTTTCTAATTATTTTCCTATCTTAAGTTCTGCAAAAACAACACTTAGTACATATGTTAGTACCTTTCAATCTATGTTGGCAATATAAAAATGAGGTTTGGCTAAGGTTTAACAAACTTAGTTCAACAATCTCCCCATTTTTTATTTTGATAACTTAGATTGATTTTGCAAAATATAAACCTTCTAATATGCGTATCTTAACAGCTTATAAGTGTTTAAAAGTTTAAATGAACTTGGAGAATAGTGTTCCTTTAAGATTTCAAGCAATTCAAAAATTAAGGGCAAAGGATTTTAAAGTGTTTGAAATTAATCCCCCTCAATTAATGCTCCCCTTAGTTATATCAATCATGTAATTCGTCAATTTTTTTTCATCAATTTTACTTTGTACATATTATCACCCCCTTTGTCAATATTAAAAAAAAGGAATAGGGGTTGAACATAGAAAGGGAAGTAAATGACCAATCATGCAATCACTTAATCATTCAATCACAAATCATCCACATACAAATAAAAGATAATGGAGATCAGTTAAACAAAAAGAGAAATTTTCATTAAAATGCAACGTAATTACAAGCAATCCACACAAAATTTCAAACATAAACAATCATTGGGCCATCCATTTGAAACCACAAAACATAAAAAAAAATACAAAAACATAAATGGGAAAAATAGAAAAGGAAACTAGAAATTTGTAGATTGGTCATTATATTCTTCTTCTTCACTTTCTTGCTCTTCAAAGTCTGGTACATAACATGGAGTGAGTTCCATTTTCTCTTGAAGATCCACAATATCACTGTGGATATGACTATGAAGCTTGAATTTTTTGATACACCACTCTCAAAAGTTTATTAATCTTCTTGTCAATGGATGAAAGAGAAAGTTGACATAGAGAAGGAGGAGGTTGAGTGATGGGTACCTCTCTTTCTTGCTCTTACCTTCTTAGAGGACTAACCTTTTCCTTTTTTTTTTTGTTGGGAAGCTTATTGAATTTGAACCCTTTGAGCCACAAGCAAATAGTCATATGTAATGAGTTTGATTACTTTAGCATTAAGCAAGTAGTTGAGCTCAAGTGGATTAACATCATAAAGGTAGGAGATTTTGAGAAAATGATCATTTTGGGGGAGGGGTGAGAGCACCAACGTGCCTAGTAATGATAGTGATATTAGAGGAGAGAAGTATTTGTCCATATTTTGACTTGCCTAAATGGACAAGTTGATCAATCAAGAAATGGCCAGATTTTATAGTTTGGCCATCAATCAAATAATAGAGAAAACAAAGATCTTTTTGGAAAATTTTTTCATTTCCATCACCACGAGCATTGATAGAGAAAGTGATGATGTAGTGAAGGAACCAAAATACAAGAGTGTTTATATTTTTGGTTAAGACAGTTTTAGAATCATGATGAGTTTTAATATAAATCCTATGCCAAAAGTCATTAAAATTGAAATGGAGTTTATGGAGATTCCATACTCTACAGGTTTGGAAATTAAAGAGGGAGGAAAAAGATTCAAAGATTATATAATGAGGCTTGCCAAAGCAATGAAAGAGTAACTCATACATACCTGTTTCGTGTTGGATGTGTCGGTTGATCACCATCGTAGTAAGGAATTTCCTTATCTATTAATCGTACCTCGGTTCCTCCATAAAAATGAACTTCTAAGTTTGAGAGATAAGTGAAAATTTTATTCTCAATTTTGAGTGCCTTAAAGGAGAAAAGGGATAGGATCTTGTTAGGAAATATGGTTTTGTCCTTAATGATTTTGTATCTCTTTTTTCTTTGTGAGTGTTACCTCTCACATCAAGTGAACAAGGAGATTGTTTAGGAGAAAGAGGAGGAGAAGTCATTGGGGCCTTTCCCTTTTGGTCTTTTATGGATTTTTATTTTGGTACCATTGGGAAGAAGAGATGAGGTTGAAAGAATAAGAGAATTAGAGAACAAGATAAAAAAAAAAAAAAAAAAGAGTTTAAAGATTTAAAGATGAAAAAGCAAAAAAAAAAAAGAAAGAATGAGGGATGTAAAGAGCTTCTTATTTTTAGTCATATACTTTGAACATCCACTGTCAACCGTTCATCTATTCATTTTCATCACTTGAACGCTTAAGGCATTCCTACAAGAAGAAATAAATCAATTTTGTTTAAGTTCCCAAGCATACTTGGGGTCTTAAGAAACAGGCTTAAAAGGATTGTCAAGTTCAAGATGACCTTTCCTAATGCAATAAAGCACATTAATATGTCCAAATTTCATGCAATAATGACATTAAAGTCTAGCCTTGTTAGTTTTCCTCCTTTGAAAAACTTTGGTACGAGTAGGGGTCTTCTTATACCATTCCCACGAGTATGCATGCAAGAACAAGTGTAGTGATGAGGAGAAGGTGTGTTTTTGTACATACCTCTTGTTATACATGTATGCATGATTAGGTCTTAGAGGCTTAACTCTAGAGCTTTGAGGTGTCTTCCTTTGCCTTTGGGCATGGAAGGTTTAGTCTTTGGAGTACTCCTTTTCTCAACCACCTCTATGCTAGAAATTTGAGGTGTAAAAACTTTTATGAAGATACGAGGAGAAGATGTGGATGTAAAGACTTCACCTAAAAATCATATTTTGACAAATATTTTGTAATATTACCATTTTACATAGAATTTTTGTTTTGATAAATATTTTATAATATGACAGTTTATTTTCTAAAGTAAGCAAATCAATTATTCTACATCATTATTGCATATAAAAATCATTTTTTGACACATATTTCATAATAAGTTTATTGGCTCTTAAAATCCAAATCTTTTTGAATTTTTACAAAATTAATCAATTTTTTTAATTTTAGCGAAATTAGCTAAAACTAATAAAATTTTGGTAAAACTAACTAAAATTCAAATTGATCTAAATAGAATGATAAAATGTTTCCTATTTATTACTAAATTCATATATGTATATAATATATATACATATATATATACCTGAATTTTTTAAAATCTTGATTTAGCTTATATACAAATCAATTTAATATTTTAATTTTCATAAATTTCATTAATTTACTAAATTCAAATCAAATGGCATCTTCATTAAAATTTAAAATATGTAATAAAAATTTCAATACGTTATCTATATAATACTTGTTACTTCTTTTTCTATTAATGTAAATCAATTAGAAAATTTATAAATTTTTATTAGTTATTTAATAATTTCTTTCTTAATCTATTATTCACATCATTTTATGTTCATAGTATCAAGATGTTTACTAAAAAAAATAAAGTGAGTTTTTATTGAAATTGTAATTATGTTAAATAAAAATAATATAAAAATGGGAGAGTTTTAAGCTATATGAGGGTTAAATACACTGACCCTCTAGATTTTTCCTATTATACTATTTAGTCTCTCAATTTTAAAAATTATGCTAAAATATTCTCTGAGTTTAATTCCGTTAAACTATAACAACCTTCAATCGTTTTGAATCCAAAATCTGTTAATGAAAAACTAAAAAGTTGACTAATTAAAATTTATAATTTTAAAATTCTAAAATTGACTTTTTTCTCCTCTTTTTTTCTTCACTTTCTCTATATGTCTTTCTCATCATCAACAACAATACCTACAACAATCTATCATCAATCCAAATAAAATCCAAACAAGACAAAATAGCAGAAGTCCTCTTTTCCTCTCTTTCTTGTTTTCTCTGCCTTTTCAAATCTAGAAACCTTCAAAACATATATACAATTTCAAAACTATAAACTTTCAAAACAAAAAGACCCTGAAACTCATCCTTTTAATATCCACAGTTGCGCTTTCTTGAACCTTTTCTTTTTGGAATTAGATTTGACATCAAATAAATGGATGCTTCCTTTCATGGTTTCTCTTACTCCATGCTTTGGAGATGCATAGATCAATAAGATTGCAATCATTTACAGTGTCTTGAAACTCCTCAATATTGGCAGTGATAGAAATGGTGCCTCTACCTTTCTCTTTTTATCGAGTCGAGTGGTAGATTTTGGGCATCTACCTACAAAGAGAAGAGCTTCATAGGTTGTTGAGTTACTGTCCTTAATCAAGAATTAAAATTCTTGCGGTCAATTTAGTATGTATATCACTTTTCATTCTTTCCATTCAATAGCCCATTAGATGGGTTATCGAACATGGATACATATAATTGGAGATCTGGGTTTTCAAAGATGAATTTTTTGGGTTTTGATTCATCACATGTATGGAGATCTCTTGCTGTTGAAGATGAGTTTTGCTTGATTTTTGGATTGATGATAGGTTTTGCTTGATTGTTTTTTGAATTCGATTATTTTTTTTTTGTTTTTTAATTAGTTGATTTTTATTATTTTATGGGTCTTGATTTTGAATGTTTTCGGTTGCAGATGTGAGTTAAGTTCCTTATAGCCCATATGCGTTGAAGATGTGAATTTGAGATTGAATTTCAATTGAGTTCAATAAGATTGAATTTGAGATTCTGAATTGACTCAACTTCTGTTGATTTTAAGATTCAATGGTTCATGAGTTTGGTTGGTAAAAATTGAAAATTTAATATAAAATTAAGGGCATTATAATTAATTTAAATTAATTTAATAAAAATTTAACAAAAAGATGAAAAGGTTAATAAAATCAAAATATACATATGTTTTAGTTTAATTTTTAAAAATAGACTACTAAATAGTTTATTAGAGTAAAATCCAGTGGTCAACGTATTTAACTCACTACATGACGCATTTTTCCATAAAAAAATACTTGAATTTTGTATCCAAATAAATTAAATCTAAATGAAAATGATTTTCATCTTATAATAATTTTTTAAACAATTTTTTAGGTATTGTCCAAGGAATTTTCTTTCCAAGTGTATCACTACAATACTATTTGAGATAGTTGATCCCTATCCCAGGCATTTTCAATATGCAAATTATGGAGGAAAACCCATTTGCTATTTATTCAAGAGTGATTTGGCTTTGGATTCATTAGAAGGAATATATATATATATATGGAATGATTAGATTATGTGTATCATTATCTGCCAAAGGAAATTGAAATAACTCCCTCATCTCATGTAGAAATCTCATAAAGAAAACAATGGAAATAATAAATCAGAAAGATATAGACATCTTATAGGAACCAAGATTAGATATGTAATCCTATTCATCAACCATGATAGAATGCAATGTCAAGTGACAGAATCAAAAGAGGGCTGACATGGGTTGAAGCCCTATGACTATGACTATCGGTAAAACAATGATGCAGCCCCTGCCATGAGGGAGGAGAGAGAGAGAGAGAGAATTGGGGAAGAAGAAGAATCTCCCCTCTCTTGAAACCTTTTTTTTTTTGTTATCGTCATTTCACACTTAAGTGAAACGACACCGTTTTGAACATGAAAAAACAAAAAAAAAAAAAGAAATCTTAAAATACCGCAGGCCTCCCTCCCCCTCTTGGCCCATTAAGATATCCGATTTATTGAGCATAAGATTATATTTCTAGGCCTGGCCTAATTTTTTGCTATTTACTTTCAAGAGTCGTCCAACTTCATATTTATTTTTTCTTAATTTTGTATATTCTCATCACAATAAATAAATAAAATTAATACTTACATCCAGTCATTGCTCTGTCCATAATTTTGGATTGAATCATCATTCATGGTGAGTTCTTCCATATTCTTTAAAAAAAAAAAAAAGAGTTCTACCATTCTTTTCTTTTTTTTCAAAAGAATAATAATAATAATAATTAAAATTTGTACTATATAAAATTAAATTTTTCTATCCATAATTAAATTAACTTCTATAAAATATATAAATTAACTTAAATTAAATTAATTCTCTGAAATTTAAATATAATATCTCACTTAAACAATTACTATTAAATTTTACTTAAATCAAATAATAAATCATTCATAACTAATTAGTTCTCATGACATAGAATATATCTCATAAATAATTTGATTTCTTAAAATTAATAAAAAAATTTCTCACATAAATAACTTTATTTCTCATAATTAAATATTTTAAATTAAATCAATTCACATAACTTTCTTAATTAAATCAACTTAATCAGTAACTCAAATAAATTTAAATAAATTAATATCCTTAGCATAAATTAATTAAATTTCTTAAATATTTATTTAACATAATTTTCACATACTATAATTAATATTAAAATTATTTATAACATATACTCATATTAACTTAATTAATTTCATAAATTTCCTAAATATTTACTTAACATGGTTAAGTCATATAGTGTAATTAACAATAAACCATATATTCAAATTAACTTAAAGTAATTTTCATGATTTTCTTAAATCTCAATAAAATTCGTACTTAAATAATTAATTTGATATCTTTAAATCCTTTAATCATTAATATATTTCTTTATATATACTCATCTTAAAAATATTAAACATCATCCCATAGTCATTTAAATTTAATTTTTAAATATAAAATATTTATTAAGCTGAACTCTTTAAACTTAATTCATAATAATAACATAACCTTAATTAAAATAATAATTTCTTTAACATAAAATCATTTATTTTTAAAATAGTTATACATACATTAAATAATCATGTTAAACACATTAAATATATCTATTCATTATTAAATCATTGAAATTCATAATTATATACATAAAAATAGAGAAAATATTCTTAAAATGACTATGATCATTGAAATTTCCTAAAATTGGATTTCAGACCTTACAAAATACTTTCCCCTCCCAAAAAAAAAAAAAAATCCTTTACCACCCATTCTTCACCCATCTCTTCTTTCTTCTCCTCCTATTTTGCCGTTGTCGATCACCAATAGTTTCAAATAAATGAGCTTTTTTAAAAAATAATTTTTAGTTCAATCACTAATAACGTTCATGGTAAATATGTGAACATAGCAAACCAACTTCAGATCTAATAAAAAATTGGTCTAAACAAACTAAACAATCCAAACCTGAAATTTCAATTCTCGCATCTTCTAATTTTCAAGAAATATCGACTTGTGGGATGCACCATAAATCATTGTTGTTATTAGAGGTGGTAAATGGGTGGATCATGGTGGATATGGATAGAATAAAAATGGTTAGAGTGATAAATAATCTTTTTACCCATTTATAACCCATTTAATATTTATATAGATATTCATATCAACTCAACGCTAATTAATCTATATCCACTTGTTTACCCAATTGAATTTTAAATTGCTTTAAATTGAATACTTTAACTTAATTAAAAATAATTATTTTATTTTTTCAAATTTTTTTTGTCATTTAAAATATTAATTAATTTTAATTATTATTTTTTGTGAGAAAAATGATAAAATAATAAAAGTATCTCTTGTTTTTATAATAAAAATTATTTAATTCCTCTATAATTACTTTATATGACTTTAATATCAGATAACAAATAAAAATAATAATTTTTAATAATTATTATTAATTTTCATAATTATATTGTTTGAAAGCTCTACTCATTATCTCACTCACTTTGTTTTCTTAAAATGAAATTAGTTATTTTTTGGAGCTCTCTTAGTATGGGTGGTAAATGAGTAGAATGGTAAATTACTAACTTATCCGTTTATGATCCATTTAGTAATTATATGAATATCCATACCTATTTAATCCATATAAATTCTAACCCACTCATTTGCTCATTTAATCTATACTATATATTACATCATTTTATTTATAGATATCATTTGGTCATTTAATTTTTAATATATATTACATAATTTTATTTTATACTATTTAATTTTTTATCTAATAAAAAAGATATATTTTATTTAATATATATTACACTGTTTAATTCTTTCACATTTATTATTTTATAATTAAAATTTATTTAATTCTTATATAATTACTATGTATTATTTTAACGTCAAATAAAAAATTGAAAAGAGTAATTTTTTAATAATTATTACTAATTTTTTTAATCCGCCGCTGGATATGATTGCGGAGTGCTAAGGTAAATCCAACTAAAAGTTGATGGTCTTGCGAGTATATGCCATTACCACCGTTTTAGGCAGTGATTTTTTGAGCCCTTCTGTTATTTTATTTTTTTCCCCATTAAGTGCTCTATCCTACGTTCAAATTGTCATTTTGCCATATACAATCAACAATGTTTTTTGCAAATTTTTTTACATAGAATTATACATCAAGGACAGAAAGAGGGAGAGGACATCAGAGACCCCTAGCCTCCCTAAATTAATTTTTATTTTTAAAATATATTATTAATTACAAATATTTTTTTAGTCATCACTCTTTTCAAAATTAAAGAATAAATATTATTTTTACTATTTCATTAAAAGTATTAATACAATAATAATAATAAATAAAAATTTTAATAAATTTTAGATTCTTAATTTTATAATTACATTTCGTTATTTGAGTTAGTTGATTGAATATGTAATATATACATTATTTATTTATATAAATTCTAATTATTTGTTAAAAGCTAGTGTGAGAAAAAACAAGTATCAGATAAATGGATATTTTACATGACTCATATCCACGTATACATTGATACTATTTAATATCCATTAAAAACATAACTAACTATTTACTATCCATACCTCATACTTAAAGGGTGGGTGTAGATGAATCAACGAATATAAACTTTGTCAACTCTAATTGTTATTATTGTTATTATTAACATCATAACCCATTAGAAGAAAAATTGTAGTTAGTGTAGCCCATAAAGAACGCTGCGAATGATGAAGGTCGATTTATAGAGAACGACTTAGAAACACCTTTCATGAAAGCCTCAATTTGAAAAACTCAAATCCATTAAATAATTTTACAAATCTCTGTTTCTCTTTATATGTATAGAGACAGTGAGGAAGAGAGAGGTATAAAAAGTCTTAGTGAGGAAGAGAGAGGTATAAAAAGTCTTACACGCTATGCATGAGGGTTTTTGAAGTGATAAAAATAAGACTAATAAAGGTAAAGTAATGAAACGAAATAAAATAAAATTAAATGTTAATTACTCTTATCTTATTTAAAAATTTTAAAAAATAATATGAAGTTAAAAGAAACAAATAACGTTAACCTTGTTAAAAATTTTAAAATATGAGAGAAGAGTTAATTAAAAAACATTAAATTGACAATTATATTAAAGATATAAAATATTACCATATAATATTTAGTAATTATTAAAATACTTTAAAGTTTTATTTATTTTATAAAATATTTTATTTTTAACTCATTTTCTATTCAATTGTATATTCTTCAAATTAGAAAGTTAAAGAAAAAAGACTTAAAAATTTAAAAAATTAACTTCTATTAATTTTTTATATTAAAATTATATTATTAAAAAGTTTATTTTTTTTGCCCATTTCCATTCATCGTTTGGCTTCATTAATCACTCCCATGCAAACGCTTATATCGGCGAGCTATTCAATTTGTGGTCAGCGAGCTGCTCAATTCCAGCTCAATTTCGGGGTGATTTTGTGGTTTCTTTGACTTTGGGTGGCAAATTTGGTTTTTTGTGTAATTGGAGGGTAGATCTGTCCATGAGGTAGAGTGAAAACCTTCACGACAACATTTTTAAGGGTTAACTTTGTAATTGTATAAAGAGCTAGACGTCAGCAAGTGTCACCTGTAGAGCTTCCAATGACATTACTGCCTTCCATGATATTCTTCATCGTTCATTAAACAGCATCGTTTCAAAGGGGCAGGAGTGTCTTTTCGAGAGCTGGGAGTGGTAGGCTTGCGCCATTCACAACGCCCCTTCCCTTCCTTCCTGTCTTCTTCTGTTATTCCTTTTTTGTGTTCCTCCCTCTCTTTGTGCTTATCTCTCTTCTTCATCTTTCAATTAAATAGTTTTGGTCGGGTGTGTTGAATAAGTCAAAGTTGTTGGTTGTGTTTTCCTAGTTTGTTTTAGGCACTATCAAGTTTATTGTTAGTGGTATAATACATGATTTTGTGTTTACCAAATCTATAGAAAGTTTGTTTATGCACACTACTTTTTTCTATGACTTAGTGGATACATTTTCTTTTTGTTATTATCCTTTTGGATATCAGCTATATATAAAGAGCATTATGTGTGTGTTTTATATATAAAAAAAATGAGATAAGCCTTTTCCTTCCACATAATTGTGTTGTTTCTGATATTGTAATAGTGGTGTCAAAGCGAGGTTGAGTGATAAGCAAGCAGCAAAACCAGTATTTTGCAATGGCAATGGCAACTGAGAGCTTTGTTCAACCAACAATTCCTCGCTTTGATGGTCACTATAACCATTGGAGCATGCTAATGGAGAACTTCTTGCGCTCTAAGGAATACTGGCAGGTTGTTGAATCTGGAGTAGCAGAACCAACACCTCGGGTGGTAATGACAGAGATCCAAAAGACAGAGTTAGAAGGGCAGAAGCTTAAAGATCTGAAAGCGAAGAATTATCTTTTTCAAGCTATTGATCGTCCCATCTTGGAAACTATTCTTTGCAAAGATACTTCCAAGGATATTTGGGATTCAATGAAGAAAAAATATCAAGGCTCTTTTAGAGTGAAGCGTGCACAACTTAAAGCCTTGAGAAGGGATTTTGAACTTTTACAGATGAAAGATGGTGAATCTGTTACAAGCTTTTTTGGAAGAACTATGGAGATTGCAAATAAGATGCGATGTCATGGAGAACCAATCAAAGATGTTACCATAGTTAGGGGTGTGCATCGGTTCGGTTCGGTCGGTTTTGGGGGTTTTTGTGAACCGAACCGAATTAATCGAGTTGATTGATTTTCTAACCGAACCGAACCAAAAAATTATTAAAACCGATATTAATCAAAAAAAAAATATATAAAACCGAATCAAACTAAATAATCATAAAAACCGATTAAACCAAACAAAAAAATCATAAAAACCTTATAAGCTTCGGTTAATTAGGTTTTCAGTGTATAAAATCGAACCGACCGAAAAAACTGAAAATTTATATTTTCATTAACCGAACAGAACCGATGACTATGTATAAATTGAACCGAAAAAACTGAATAGTGTCGGTTTGGTTTGATTAGTCGGTTTTCTCAGAAATTTGCACACCCCTAACCATAGTACAAAAAATTCTACGTTGTTTGACGCAAAATTTTAATTATGTGGTTTGCTCAATTGAGGAGTCGAAAGACGTAGATGCACTTTCTCTTAATGAATTGCATAGCCCTTTATTGGTCAATGAACAAAAGATGAAATGAAGTTCAACAACAGAGGAACAAGTTTTGAAAGCCTCTATCACTACTCATTCCACCAATTCTAGAGGTAGAGGAAGAAATAGTGGAGATCGTAGAAATAAAGACGGTACCAGTAATAAAGATGGCAACAGACATTTCAAAGCCAATAATGACCAAACTCAAGGCAAAGGCAAAAGATGGGATCGTGACAAATCTAAGGTAAAGTGCTATAGATGTCATAAATATGGTAATTATGCTTTTGAATGTTATACCAGGTTGGATAATGGTAGAGGAAAAGGGGAGAATTCAAACTTCGTGGAAGATAAGAAGGAAGGAGAAACATTGTTGATGGTTGTTCAAGAGAGTAAAGAACCCAAATCAAATATATGGTATGTGGATACGGGCTGCAGTAATCATATGAGTGGAAGTAAGTCTTCTTTTTCTTACCTCAGTGAAGATTTTCATTCTACTATTAGTTTTGGTGATTATTCTTCTGTGAAAGTAACGGGAAGAGGTGATATTAAGATATAACCAGGAATGGTTTTATGGAAACAATCTCTAATGTGTTGTATGTTCCTGACCTGAAAAGTAACTTGTTGAGTGTTGGTCAGTTACAAGAAAAGGGTTATGTTATCACTATTAAACAAGATGCTTGTGAAATCTATGATCCTGTTAGAAGTGCTATTGCAGTTGTTCAGATGAGTTCCAACAGATTGTTTCCATTGACGATTGAAATTATTCAATCTTGCTTGATGGCTGGAATCAAAGATTCTTCATTGTTATGGCACTTTCATTATGGCCACTTGAGTTTTGGTGGATTAAAGACACTCCAACAGAAGAACATGGTGACAGGTCTACCTCCAATAACAACTCCTTCCCAAGTCTGTGAAGAATGTGTTGTTGGCAAACAACATCGATCTCAGTTTCCCTAAGGAAAGTCATAGAGAGCAAAGGATGTGTTGGACCTTGTACATTCAGACATTTGCGGCCCAATAAACCCATCTTCTAACAGAGTCGGGTGTGTTGAATAAATCAAAGTTGTTGGTTGTGTTTCCCTAGTTTATTTTAGGCATTATCAAGTTTATTGTTAGTGGTATAATACATGATGTTGTGTTTACCAAGGCTATAGGAAGTTTGTTTCTGCACACTGCTTTTTTCTAGGACCTAGTGGATACATTTTCTTTTTGTTACTATCCTTTTGGATATCAGCTCTACATAAAAAGCATTTTTTCCAGCAACATCTCAACTTTTTAAATGCTCATTTTGTCTTTTTTTTTTTTTGTTCTTTTTTTTTTTTCCTTTATAATTGAATTAGTTGAACTAATCATAAAAGGTTAAATGTTTTTGAAGGATCTTAGATATACAAGATAAAGTTATATTTGCAATGACTTATAAGATCCAATTCAGATTAAATTCTTCTTAAATCAATGGTTAAATGTAGAAGAGATAATAGATTATTGAATAGAAAAAATTGGCAATCTTTCCAATAAACTAGTTAATCTTGATAATTTTTTTTAAAATTTTGCTTTTACATTTTATAAATTTATTTTTAAAAAATTGGTAAATTTTTTTTTATCTTTTTACCTTTATTTTATTTTGAATTTCATATGAATAAGATTAAAGTTTGAAGAATTGAACTTTTTAACATCTAAAAGTTTTTTTTAAGCTTCGTATGTATTTTGATTTGAAAAATTTGTGTTATTTAGGTTGAAAATTATTTTTTAAAGAGTTTGAAAATTTTTATCTCAATAAATCAAATATTTTTTTTATATTTTTTTATATATTTTATAATTTATTATATTTTCAAAAAGTTTTATTACTCACAGCAATGCTGAGTTATTATTATTATTATTATTTGGTATAAAATGCATTTTGGGTGGATGTTTAAGTCGGTACGCTAACATAATTGGAATTAAAAAATTGGATCCGCAAATTATTAAATTTGAGTCAGCAAATTCATTAGAGGAACGAAATAAAAAATTGGAATTCTTATTAATGAACTTTTACTAAAAAATATTTTTGTTTAAAATTGTGTTGAATTACGGTATTATTTGCAACATTAAGAGATTTAACCATATCAAGTAATCAATTAATATATATTATTAATTTCAGTCTCAACATTAATTTTAAATAATTACTTGTCATTTATCAAATAATTGCATAAATCATTATCACATATCATTATTTTATATTATTTTATATTATGTAATAGAAAATTATCATATTAAAAAAATTTTAATAAAAAATTAGAAAAATATATGAAAAAAAATTTTCTAAATAAGAAACCAAAAATTCTAAATAATAAATATTCTAAATAGGCAGCTAAAGATTCTAAATTCTAAAAATTCTAAATAGACAACTAAAATTATATAAAAAAATTTCAGAAAAGGAAAATAAAATTCTAAAAATAAAAAATCTAAACAGTAAATTACAAAATCTAAAAAGTAAAAAGTTATATAAACAAGAAACTAAAATTAAAACTAATTTCCTTTATTGTTCATAATCCTGAGTATGTAATAGTTAGTGACAATATAATAGGCTGTCAAAATTTACTTCGTTCAACTTCAATAAATTTGTTCTCAAAACTATATCAAACAAGATTAAAAGTATGAATCAAAAAATAATTTTTTTATTATAATTATCTCATATATATGTATATAATTTATAATTATTTGTTAAATTTATTTTTAATTATGAAATACTTATATTATTTGTTTAATTGATTGTCAATAATTTATTTTATTTAAATTTAAAAAATGTTCCCTAAAATCGTATCAAATAAGATTGAAAATATAAAATCAATAGACAATTCTTTATTATGATTACCTCTATAAATAATAATAAATTTTAAGAAATTTATTTTATTATTTTATTTATTTAATAATATTTTTTTATAAAATAATAATTAATCATTTAAATTAATTAATTAATTAATAAAAATAAAAATTAAATTTATTTAAAATTTATTATTATAATTGTCTCAACCAATGTATGGATTAATAACTAGTCGTAAAAATAAATGTCATGATGAGACGTAACATTTGTGAAGATTACACATGGAACGGAAACAAGTGCTCCTGTCTTGGTAATTTTCACAATATCAACTTTCGTTCTCTGCTAGTTCAATTGCCACTGTTATATTCCAACTACTCGGTAAATCGATTATAGTAAAAAAAAAAAATTTATTGTCTATTATAAATAAGAACATCAAAATAAATAACTTTTAAATTAATATCATTTAAAGTATTTAAAATTTTTGTTATTTAATTTAAATAAATACTTAAAGTCCTTACATATGTTCGAAAACGTAACTCAAAATCACTCCGAGTGAAAAAAATGAATTTATATAGTCAATTCAATTAACTTGAAATTAAGACTTAGTTGAGTTAAATTGATTTCTATATATTTTATTTGTTTTAATTAGATATTTTTTAGTTTTCAATTAATTAATATAATATAACAATAGTCGATAGTTGTTAGTCACTTATTTTTTAAAATATTAATTTAACAAATGATAAATGTTCATTGTAAATAGTTTTTGTGATCAAAATAAAATTAATTATATATATTAATAATTTTTTTATTTTTTATCAAGAATATTTAGTTAAATTGATATGTACATATTTTCTCAACCAATGAAATTTAATTTATTATTTCTTTAATCAACGCTATTAAAGTCTCTTTTATCAATATATCTTAAATATTTTTTTATTAATTTTAAAATTCATCTTCTATCTCTATTTATATATCTTATATACATAGATAAATAAAATTATTATTTTTTAATTTTAATGTATTATTAATACCTTAACCAATAATAATTTTAGATTTCATTATATAAATTTTTCCATAAATAAAATTCATAACTATATTTTAATAATTTTATTTTCTTTTTCTCGATTCTTAGTTTTAACAATTGATTGTGGATTTAGATTTTGTGTGAATTTTTATCTTATTAATTTTTTATTATTTTATTATTGAAGTTATTTTTTAATAATTATTTTTAATTATTATTACTAAAATTTCAATAATTAAAATTTTACTTTAT
>CATIWR010478788.1:0-11731 GCA_949677035.1 Omphalea diandra | reverse complement strand
TTAAGAGTGAACCTTAGAAAACTCTTGTATAGCTTAAGTGTTAGCCTTAAGAAAACACTTGTAAGGTTTGGTGTGAGCCTAAACACTAAGTTGAGTGTGAGCTTGTAAAACACTAGAGATTGAGTGAAATACCCAATTGGTGAATTGGGGAGTGGATGTAGGGTTGGTTAATACCTGAACCACTATAAAACTCTTGTGTTCATTCTTCTCCTACCCTTTCTCAAAATCTTTCATTCTTATGTGCATCCTCCAAAATCAAAGTTCAAATTTGCCACCAGTTTAACCCCTCTTTCTTGGTGCACTAAGGCCAACAGCGGTAGGTGTCATGTCTAGATTCGCGACCGCAATTTTCATAGTGACAAATGGGGGAACCAAAGCCATAACCATAGCGTGCCAATGGTCCTAGGTATCCGTTGAAGATAAAAAATCATGAGGGCGAATATTAGGTAGCGACCGCGACTCAAGGAGTTATAGCTTTATCACCAAACAGAGGAATTCGCGGTCTCAGTCACGTCCAAGGCATAGTTATCTTGCGACCGTGATTTTTTATAGTTGTTAGAATGTAACAGCTATATTTTACTGGACAACCAATGGACAGTTGATGCATAGACTAGCTATTAGACTCAAACAAGGCTTTCCGCCGTAATTTTTTATTCCTCAATGAAAATTTGAAATTTACGACCACAATATGGTAGTAGTGATCGCAACTTTTGCTTGACAAGTATTTAATACTAAATCTGCCTAGTACATCTTGGAGATTTATTAATAGTTTTAGATCAATATCTCTTTGGTGGATATGAACTATAAATAATCCACTAAACAGATGTAAATGCAAGAGAATTCATTAATTTGTAACCAAACTCTTACCAATTTGCTACTTAATCTTTCATTCTCATTTATGTGTAATTGATTGTTTGGTGTGAGCAATAAACACCATTGTAAAGGGGTTGTGAGTGAACCTAGAGTAAAAACTCTTGTGAGAGGTTTTAGTGTGAGCCTACAAAACACTTGTAAGAGGTTTTTATGGGAGCCTAAAAAACACAAGGGGTAAGGTTTCATGTGTGAGTCATAAACACAAGTTGTAAAAGTTTGGTGTGAGCTTGGAAACACTAGTTGAGTTGAGTAAAACACCCAATTATAAGGAATTGGGGAGTAGATGTAGGGTTTGTTAACACCCAAACCACTATAAACACTTGTGTCAATTTCTCTCTTCTCTTTCACAACTTCTTAAACACATTTATCTTTCATTTTAATTTTTAATCAACTACCAATTCAACCCCCCTTCTTGATGCTTTAGGCTAACACATTCATCCATACTTTCATCCACATACGTAATCATTCATAATCAACATGTGATACTGACCAAGACCAAACTCATGGTCAAAATCAATTAATTGCACCTATACCTAAAGGAAGAAAATAAGTTAGTCATGAATCAATATGGAAGAGAAACAAATAAAGAAAACTTAAAGTAAATAAAAGAAACAAAGTAGGTCCATAATGGTCATCTCACCATGTCTCCCAAAGTCAAGGTATCCTAACACATATTCTAAGTCCATGATAACACATTCCAACATCACACATTAGAATATGAAATAGAATATAACATTATCGAGATGCATAAATCATAAAATGCTTGAAACCTTAAACATGAGATACAAGCATTATGGAGAACATCACATGGCCTAAGGCAATAATTACCACTAAAGAAAGATCCTAGGGTTAATGAACCCTCCCTCTTATTACTCATAATGAGCTTGGCCATCCATGAACATTACTAACCATGGGGAAGGTTAGAATGTGAATAAAAAAAAGAAGGGTCAATATATTATTTACATGTTTCCAACTCAAGCAAAACCACTAGAAGGAAGACTTTCAAGATCCTAAGAGTGGTTAACCCCTCATTTGCTCACTATCAAAAAAGATCTAAAACAGAAACTTAACACTACACTAAATCGCACACAAAGGAACATAAAGTGTTACACAAAAATATATGGTGAACCATTTTAAAATCACCACAAATTTTCATGTTTAGTATGAATTAGGATCCTAGGATGTTTATCCTCCCCCTATTTTTCCATTGGAACATTAGAAATGCCTAAAAAAAGTATGAAAAAGATGAAATCTAGATGTGAAAGAAAGACCATTTTCTACAAAATTGACTACTAGGAAAATTGAGCTATACAACCCACTATAAAGGTTGTACAACCCATTTTTCCTGGGTTTCAAAAATAAAGGAAGAAAGAAAAAATGGAAGAAGAAAAAGGGAGCAAAGGGTTCTTGAATGCCCTTTGTGTGTTTTTGTGCCCTCAGAGGCTCACAAGGTGTTCTATATCCTCCAAAATGCTTAAGGAATGCTCAAAAGGTAAAGAGAAAGATCTAGTTCTATCTTGGAATGAGTTGGTGAGTTAGGGTCTTAGGGTTTTCTAAGTGTGAGTTAAGAAGCAATTTCAGCAGAATAACTTTAAAATTTCCAAGCCTCCTCCCTCTCTTCAAATGAGGGAGTATTTATAGGTGTTGGGTGAGTGCACAGTGCCAAGAAGAGTGTTGGTTGCACCATGGACACATCCAATCATAGAGAAGGAGATGAATGTACTGGAATTAAGGTTTGCGCGTGAGTTGTACAACCAAGAATAGGTTGTACATCCATCTGTCAGGGTTATACAGCCCTTGGGTTAGAGGGGGTACTACTTCCAGAAGGTTCTGAGGATTAAGGTTTAAGGTAGGGTTGTACATCGCTATTTGTGAGTTGTACATCTCTATTATTGGATGGGTTGTAAATCCCAATTTAATAGGATGTGTATCCCTCTGAGCAGGATTGGTCTTAGGTTTAGTTTTGGGTTCTAGCTTGATTTTAAGCTGGGCTTTGGGTTTTCTAAGGTCTTTTAAGGCTTTGTTTCTCTTCCTTTGGCCTTTTCCCTTGCATCTTAGGGAATAGGTTCAATGATTTTCATCATTATGATTGTATCCTAAGATCCAAAATCTAGTGCTAACAATACTATTATTTATGTATATATTAGAACTAACTTACCATGTACTAATTTGATAACTTTATTATAAAAGGTCTTAAATATGTAATAAAGAAAATTGAACCCTATGAAGAGCATAAAAATTATGCCAGACATATTTATGTTAATTATAATAAGGTTTTTAAAGGGGAACTCTTGAAGAAAGTATTCTAACAAGCAATGAATGCCACTTTTAAAACTGATTTTAAGAAACACGCTAAAAGGATGAACAACAAAGATAAGTTGGCTTATAAAGAATTCTTGAAAGTGTAGAATCCTTAACATTTCTATAAGGCTTTCATCACCACCACACCTAAATTTGATGTTATCATCATTAGTAACTTAGCATTAACTTTTAATGGTTATATCTTCAAGGCAAGGACTATGCTTATGATCAACATGTTGCAAGAGATTAGGTTTGCCTTGATGGAGAGGATGTTTAATAAGAGACTACTAATGATGAAACATCAAGATTACATCTATCCTAAAATTAGACAAACGATTAAAGATTAAAAAAAATAACTAAAAAATGTTTTATCAAGCTTATTGTGGGAAACTTATTCCAAGTGACATATGGTGAAGACCAATTTATAGAGAGCCTAATGAAGTATGCTTATTCATGTAAAGCATGGGATTTAAGTGGGTAACCATGTTTACATGCTCTTTTATGTATTTATTATATGAAAAAAGATGAAAAGACTTATATAGATTAATATTATGCGAAATTAAAATATTTGAAGACCTATATCTTTGTATTGGAACCTTTAAATAGCTAAAGGATTTAGCCCACCATCAATGAAGATCCAATCTTACCTCTACCATATATGAAAGGCATAGAAAAAGAAAGGATAATAGAAAAAAAAATGAGCGAAAGAGGAATCGAAAAATAAGAAAGCCATGAAGAGGTTTATCTCAATCATGACATGTTAGCATTGTCTTAGACCTAATCATGGGTTTGTCCAAATAAAAACCAACCATCAGCTACTAAACCTCCAAAGGTAATGATACTTCTATATTTTTTTTAATTATACATAAACCTAATATGAAATATATTTAGTGTAAAGAAGCATACTTTAAATGTATCAAGGTAACCTCAAAATACAAGTCATTAGTAACCTAAAAATACCAACCACCTTCAAGGTCATAATGTAAATGCATAGATAATTAAAGAAAGAAGACATGATAGAAAAGGCTATAGAGTGAGGATTTTCATAGAGTCTGGGAATATATATGCAAGGGAAATGTTCCCCAACATAGATAACTACTTTCTACTATCTACATGTTCTGTAATGGAAGTGATATTGTTATTATGGAAGTCTTGCAAAAGAGATGTGAGGTTAGTAAGTGGAGCAGGAATTGCATCTTTTGCTACCAAAACTCAATTAAAGGATCTTTAAGTTTCTACCACAACTACACAAGCTTCAATTTTGTCTTCTTGGCAAATCCCAAGCTCCCAAGAATCTATAATGCATAAATTTACTATCTCCTAGCCTATAGGACCTTAAGGAAGAAGATCACAACTTAAAAATTTTATTGATTTACCCATTTTTAGACATTAAATATTTTGCAAATGATGCAAAGGGATATATAGTTATGAATATGTGTTGCTACACATACAATGGTTTATTTTGCTACATATAGAATGGATCATTTTACATATGATGTAAAGGGATACATATATTTTGATATGTTTTAGAAGGCAAGTGCAAAGGTCATAGTTGATTTTTGTGATATTAGGGTTATAGGTGTTATGTTGCTACAATGTAATATGCATTTGCAAACTTTAAATTTTGAAAAATGACGAAATGGAATTTTTTTTTCATCTTTTGAATTATTTCTTTGAAATTATGAATGCTTTTGCAAACTTTTAATTTACTTTTATTACTTTGCTTTATTGCTTCTCATTTCATTTCTTACTTCTCAGTAGGTATCATTGTTAACGATACAAATACATTATTTGTATTTCATTTTATTCAAATGCAACACATAATTATTAATACCTAAGTATAATAACTTATTAAAACAACAACTCCTTAATTTCTTACTTTAGATACAAACTTATTAATTTCTTACTTTAAACTTCAAATATAGCATTCTATTGAATGTCTGCTACTAAAGACTAATACAAACACTCTTCCATTAAGGTAACAAATATAATATTTCATTTTTTCTACCACTTTAAGCATAAAAGCAACATATAACCTAAATATAAGAAATATACTTCACACAATCCTCACGACCAACTTCTTCAAAAATTTATAGCATCAACCTTCGATAGAATCATTTCTTCAAGCAACCTTTCTCTCTCAACCTTTAATTATGCCACTTTAAGCTTCATTTTGATAATTTTTTCTCTGTTTTCTTAAGCTTCTTTTCCTATTCCTTCTCATCCTCTTCTAACCTTTGAATTTTGCTAGTTAAAACTCTAACAACATCCTTCACATGATCAATATACTCAGGATCAATCCAATCAAAATACCTACAGTCATTAAACGACATGTACCAATAATTCACCATCAATGCATAATATAGTTTGAATTATTCATCAAATTTATCTAAACAAACTTGGTTTACCTTCCAATATGGGCAACATACAAAATGTCAACCTAGATTATTTTTTTGCTTCATGAAGTGTATATTTGAGCACTTACAAGGTGTTCACACATGTGTTGTGCTCTAATAATTGCCAATGTTGTCTACACCTCACCCATTAGTTTAGAATTTCTTTCACTTGTAGTCACTCTTAAAGCCATGATTTTGAATGTGTTGGCCCTTGAGCACCAAGAAAGAGGGTTAAATTTGTGGGAATTTAAAAATTTAGAGGGAAGATAATGAATTTGGAGATTAGAAGAGTGGGAGAAAAAATGGAGATATAATATTTTGTAGTGGTTTGGGTGTTAATGAACCCGTCAACTCCTCAATTTTTCACAATTGGGTGTTTTACCATCACTAAATGGTGTTTCCAAGCTCACATCAAACTTGTACACTTTGTGTTTTATGGCTCATACATGACCTTACAACTTGTGTTTTAAGGCTCACACAAAAACCTCATAAGTGTTTTCCCAAAGGCTCACTCTTAACCTATACAAGAGTTTTACAATTAGGCTCACTCTCAAACCCAATAACAATTATGTTTAATGCTCACACCCAACAATATCAACTCACATACAAACAATTAAAGGTTAAGAAACAAAATTGCAAGAGCTTAGCTATATTTAATGTTATTCTCTTATATTCATGTTTATTTGGTGGAGTATTTATAGGCAATAACCACCAAAGAGACGTTACAAATAAACTATGTCTAAATTTCTAAGGCAAGCTGGACAGATTTTGTATTAAATGTCTATCAGACTGATTTCGCGATCATGACTAGTATGTCACGATCGCAAATTCCCATTTTGTGCTTAAAAAAAAGTTGAAATCATGGTGAGAACCCCTTTTATATTTAACGATTGGTCCACATAGCATGTTATTATTGGTCTTCCAAGAAAAATAGACATTGTATTCTTCCAACTAACCAAAAGTTGCGGTCGCGATTTAGTTTCTTCTTGGACGAGACTATTATGGTGAATTCTTCTGTTTGATAAGGAGAAATTGCTTTAATAGTTCACAGTCTTGAAGGTTATTTCACCCTCGCGAATTTTGATATGTCAATGGTTATCTTAAACATCTGGCAAGCTCTGGTTATGGACTTAGTTCCTTCCAATCAACTACAAAAGTTACGGTCCCTATTACCAACCGATGGTCACTGCAAATTCAACTGTTTAAACTTCATGTTTTTCTTAGCAAGGTCGTTGTTATAATTTGCTTTGCAAATTCATCTAGTTCAAGTTCATCCATTTCTTTTGCAATGTCGTGGTCGCGAATTAGAGGTTCTTAACCGTGAATTACAATGTCTTTCATAATGCTTGAAATTTAGACTTTCATCCAACTTTCAATGTAAACCTATCTTAAAAATTGTAAAATCAATACTTAAAAATGATGTTAGAACTTATCAATCTACATTGTCAAGATCAAAATAGAGATTTGTCCTAGATTGGACTAACTTAGTCCAACATAATGCTTTCCCTTTTTTAGATGGTAAGAATACTCTCTTTCTATTTTCAGTTTTGAATGAATGAGCAAAGATAGGGTTAAGTTTTCCAAATGGAATTTTGGTTTTTTTTTTTTTTTTTTTTTTTATGGTTGTGGATGTCTATTATATGAGGATGAAATGAGTTTTCAAATGAATGAATGATCTTTATCCTTTCTTAAGCTTCTACTTGTTATAAATGTCATTTTGTGTTAAGCATGAAAGAGAAGTGAATTTCACTTAGATTAGGTTATGTTAAGCTTTTAACTTTAAGCTTGATAAGTTAATTTAGGTTAGTTAATAAAGTTAAATGAATTAGTGGATACCCCAAATAGCATTATGAGTCATTTTAATATTTTGTTTATCATGGTCACTAACACCAAACACACTTTTTTCTCCTAATTTTAAAATTAGGCTCTAATTAATCCTTAAATTTTAAAAATAGGACTCGATTACAAAATTTAAAACCATGGGCTATAATAGCAAATGCACAAATAATTTGGATTTCTAAATCATTAGCCCTTTTTTAGCCTTTTTTTTTTTTTGCACATTTATAAATATTAAAATCTCATACATTATTTAAAATTTGTTATATTTAAGGATTACATTTTATGAGAAATATATTATCGTACAGTAAGATTGAATTAAAAAAAATATTAGAGTTTAATCTTTTAGTAATATAATTAATTAATAAAATTATATTAATTTATTTATATTATAAATTTAATAATGAAAAATATTTTAAAATTGATAAAATATAAAATTTAATTTAAAAATTCTATACAAATTTAAATAAACAATGTTGCATGAATTAGAGACTTATTTACATATAAACTTAAAGTTATTTTTTAGTGATCTCAATCTGCTATATAATCTTATGAATCATTCAAATAAATCATGTCATATAAAAAAATAGTCATTTTTAGAATTGTAAGATTTGTTATCTATTTTTATAAAAATAAGTCGAAGTTATTTTTTAATGTTCTCAATCTACTTGTATGAATCATTCACATAAATCAGGTTACATATTAAGTGAAAAACAATTACTTTTAAAATTTTAAAATCGTTTATCTATTTTTACAAAATTTAAAGCTATAGATGAATCTAATTCCTAACTTTATAAATCTACATGGTGTAGTCAAACCAGATGTAGCAAGTGAGTCGGATCGAATAATTGTCAAGTTATATCTTTTTTTAAAATGATTTGAGTGGGATCACTTTATAACGCAGGTGAATTAAAAGTCATTGAATAATGAAATTGAAGTGTATAGAAAAAATGCAGACCATTTTCAAAATTTAGGTGAATTAAATCATTCATAATTTTGAAATTTTTTTAAAATAAAAAATATTATTTTAATTTTAAAATAAAGTTGAAATATTTTTTAATTATTTAAATTGGGTCAATGGAATTAATTTATAAATAAAATGAAATAAAACTAATTTAGAATGATTCAAGAGTAAAATAAGGTTAACTTTATATTAAATCATTTCAATTTTTAATTTTAAATAAAATAAAATTATTTATTATTATTATATTACTATTACAGCAAAAGTCTGAATCTGCAGATCTAACAAAAATCAGTTACAACGAAGAACAGCGGAAGAAGAAATCAGAAATGGCAGCACCAGATCATCTCTTTAGTCTTCGTAACAACTTCTACTTAGGTGCTTATCAGGCCGCCATCAACAACAGCGACCTCCCCAATCTCTCCCTAGACGACGCCGTCGAGCGTGACTGCCTTGTCTATCGTTCTTACATTGCCCTCGGCAGCTACCAGGTCCGTCCTTTCTCTTTCCATTTTATTTCTCTTCATAAAATTTATCTTTTAACTGGATAATATTTGGATTAAATATTTTTTACAGCTTGTGATCAATGAGATCGACAATTCGGCTGCCACTTCTCTCCAGGCGGTGAAATTGCTAGCCTTGTATCTGTCTAGCCCTGCAAACAAGGTTTAATTCGCTTGATCTTCTGCAGTTTTTGGTTTTTGTTTAGATTATTGCTAATTCATTGGCTTTAAACATGAGATCTGAATTTGATTAGTGAGTCACAAGTGAACTGAAGTCGGTGAAATTCGAAGTAAAGCAAGGTTTCATTATCTTTGGAATTTTTGTGTATCAGTTTTGGATCTATCCGGGTTTGAGTTTGCATTGCATAGTTTTACAGTGTGTGAATTTTTTCTTCCTGTATGGTTTTTTGAACAAAAATTTGTGTGGACATTTCCACTGTAGACACCATATTTTTGTGTCCACGGTTCTGCTAATGCAAATCCTGTTTTACCCTGCCAAATAGCAGCCTAATTTCTTTTTACTATTAATACATTGTATATGCAGTTTATTTTTTATTTGAGTGGGTGTGCACCACCTTGAATTTACTTGTTCAAATTTTTTACTTTTGATAGCCAGTAGAACCAAGGAAAAGGATTAAAGAGGCTTCAAATTCCTACCTTAAACTTGCATTGATTTAGAACTAAATAGATTTTAAAGTTATATAATAGTTTGTTTGAATTATGTAGGAATCCACTATTTCAAGTTTGAAAGAGTGGCTGGCTGATTCAGCAATTGGAAACAATACTATTTTGCGGCTGATTGCTGGAACTGTATTCATGCATGAAGAAGACTATAATGAGGCTCTTAAACACACCAATGCTGGAGGGACCATGGAATTGTAAGTTCACTTGACTTTTATATTGTAACTATACACATATATTGATCCATATTTAAAATGCTTAGCTATTCTTAGTCCTTATTCTTGGAAGTGCTGATGCTTATATATATATATATATATATATATAGTTTGATTTGTAATTTCATGTTTGAGTTGGTTGGAAAATAATTCAAATTGGATAGTTCCTCTATCCAGGCGAACAGCTATGCTTCTTTTTTGCTAATTTTGTTATTTGAAGTCTCTATGTCCTGTTTAAAATGATGTTACTTTATTTGGTTAACATTGAACTTTAAACTACACAATCTTATCTATTTTCTTCTTAAAATGAGTTATTATATTTTCATGTTAATTGATTAAAAAAATTGAAATTCCCATTTGTGATGATGTTGCCTTAAAAGAAATATACAGAGTCATGGTATTCCTGCTTCCATGTATGATTTCTTTTGCTTTAATTTAACAATGTCACCTGTTGAGTTTTTTTTTTTTTCCTTTCCTTCAAGTTCTGTGTTTTTGTGCTATATATTATGTTCTAAATTGCAGAATTTCTATTACACCTTTATTATCTTCTAAACACCAAGGAAACCAAAATAAACTATATATGGACTATTAGCGTCTTCACTTGTTGGTAGCTCTAATGATCCTCTTTTTTACCTAAGAAGAAGGAGAATAAAAAGAAAAAGGAAAAGATAAATGAAGGAGAGAGAGAAAAATCAAAAAAGAAAAGAGAAAAAGAAAAAGAAAAAGAAATGATCAGGACTAAGGAGGAGGGTATAGGGTTAGCAAATGAAGAGATTGGAAACAACGATAAAAGGCAATAAAAAAGGATATCATCTGCGGTTTATTTTTCAAATCATGATTTTGGATGGAGAATTATTGATTTATCGATGGTTTTGAGAAATTTTAATTCACATACTTGGTTTGAATGGTTGAGATCTCACTTGTAGTATTTGAATTGTAATCACACAAAGTGAATAATTGTTATGTGAATTGTAAAGTAGGAATTATTAGGCATGTATTATTATTCTATTGATCTGACAAGCAATTGCAATATTTGTTGAAGGATCATAGTGAGCAGGTTTTTTGTATGGTAGTTAGCTATTCTAGAATAGTATTGTATCTAATTGAAAAAGAAAGATATCAGTAGTAAGAGTTAGATGTTAGCACATAGTTTTGGAACCTCTTATGCTTAGACTGAATCTTTGGGTTCATTCCAAGTGATAGGGAATAGATAAACTTTGCTAAAATGAATTTCAGGCTGGAAATTCATTTTTTTTTTTATTCTGGTTGTGCTTCCCACACGCAAGTTGTGATTGAAATATTGAAATCATAGACGATTTGGAATGTGCATGGCAGTGTGGTTTTCCCTTTCAATAATCTAAGCTTCATGTCTCATGGAGTTTATCAAGACAATCCTCTGTTCCAAAACAATAAAGATTGCATGTTTTTTTGTACAATTTATGAACACAAGATATGGTTTCCTTTGGTATCTCTGTCATTATGCATGAATCAATTGATTGAGAAAATTCTGTGCAGAGATTGAATTTCATTAGTTTTTGGTGCTGAAATTGGCCATTTTTATTTTCCAGGCATGCATTGAATGTACAAATATTCCTCAAGATGCACAGGTCAGATTATGCAGAGAAACAACTGAGGATCATGCAGCAGATGGATGAGGACCACACATTAACTCAACTTGCAAATGCATGGTTGAATCTGGCAGTTGTAAGTGCAACTATTTATTTTATTATTATTATTATTACTACAATGCATCAATCACATTCTGGTATATATTGTTCTGCAAATCAGGGTGGTTCAAAGATACAGGAAGCATATCTGATCTTTCAAGATTTCTCCGAGAAGTATCCAATGACAAGCTTAATCTTGAATGGAAAGGCAGTTTGTTGCATGCACATGGGAAATTTTGATGAAGCTGAGACATTGTTGCTTGAGGCGCTAAACAAGGCAAGTTAAAATTAGTGAACA
>CATIWR010478759.1:0-20252 GCA_949677035.1 Omphalea diandra | reverse complement strand
CGTTGTTCTAATATAATATCAAAATATTTACATAAACATACTTTTTCTCTAGTGTCTCCTTCTAATCTTTCTTTTTTTTTTTATATATATATATATATATATATATATATATATATATATATATATATATATAATTCAATTACAAATTCACATATGGGCTAGGTCTGAGTATAGTTTGGAGTTTTGAAAAACTCTGGAATCAGCTCGAAAGATCGGTCCTTCAAAAATTAAAGGACCAGGACTAGACTGAATGAAAAATTGGTTTGATTTCAGTCTAGTTCTTTAGTGTTATTTAGTTATTTTTTTATTTCGATCCTGGTTCGGTTCTAAATTTTTTTTTTTAAATTTCATAATTATAATTATTTTAATCCGTTTTATTTTTTTAAAATTTCCTAATTATAATTATTTTAATCCATTTTATTCATATAAACTATCATTTTAAATATTATGAATATATTATAACATAAAATTATTTATTTTGAATGCATAAAATTAATAAAAATATAACTTTATAATTATAAAAAGAATTATATTAAGTAATATTCAAGTATACAAATATTTACAATAGTTAATTTTTATATTTTTATTTAAATATATAACATATACATGTATTAAATTCATATATTATCTTAAAATTATATATATATATATATAATCGTACTTTTGTTCAATTCGGTTTGATTTTAGTTTAGTTTTGATACAATTCTTAAAAGAGGACTGAGATTGGGACCGAGATTGATTTTAAATTGATATCGATTTGGTTTCGGTCCTATCTAATCTAGTCATTCTTCTATATTTTCTGTCCAATATTTATTTTAGTTTGATTTTCAATTGGATTAAAAAAGCATCTAGTAGTATGCTCAGCCCTAGTGTACACTCGTTATACCCTGTTCTAAACGGTGTCGTGGATCCGCTCGTATTTAACACTTTTTTTTTTTTTTTTTGAAAGTTACATAACACAGACGTATTTAAAGCTTTCGTTGAGTGTTGTCCGAATTTACTGTGTCATTACCTGACCCATTATGACACCGTACATCTAATTGAGCCCGTAGTGTTTGGCTTGATTTTGCCGTCCGAATCCCAAACCCATAAGAATAATTTAATTCACAATCGTTTATTTTTCACTATAAACAAAAGAGAGACATCGACCCTTCGAAGCATATAAATTGGATTTTGGAAGTTGTGTTGTGTCGTTCCTTGTCAATTTGCGGTGTCCCTCTCTGTGTTTTTCTTTTTTTTTTTTTTTTTCCTTTGGACTGATTTGATTGGTGAGAGCAGCAGTGATGAAGAGGTACAGAAATGGGGAAATCTGGGACTTTGAACATGATATTGCTGCAGCAGGTGATAGGCAGGTGATATTGGGATTAGACGGCGGAACGACATCCACCGTCTGTGTTTGCATGCCAATCCTACCCTTCTCCAACCCTTTTCCAGACCCTCTCCCTGTCCTTGCCCGTGCCGTCGCTGGATGCTCCAATCACAACAGTGTCGGCGGTCAGTACGTTTCTTCTTTTTCTTTCTCCAATGTCAGTTCCAATGGAATTTGGTGTTTTTTTTTTCTTGGCAAATAAGACGGAGAAAAGAGCTTAAATTGTCGTTTTTATTGGATAAGCGGCCACATTTTATGCTCAGTTACATAAGTAGGAATTATATAAGGAATCCGGAACTAGAGATATAAGCTGACCAGTTTGCAGCTTGGTAATGATTGAGATAATAGGTCTGAGATAAATTGTTTTGGCTATCAGTCCTTTTCTTTATTTCTTATGTTACAGAAACTGCTGCTAGAGAGACTTTGGAGCAAGTTATGGCAGATGCTCTTTCAAAATCAGGTGTCAATAGGTCTGCAGTTCAAGCTGTTTGTCTAGCAGTTTCAGGCGTTAACCATCCAACTGACGAGCAAAAAATTTTAAATTGGCTTAGGTTTGTTCTCTAATGCATCAACTGTAATCATTTTGACATATTATTTCAGTAGACATCCTCACACACTCATGGGCGTGAACATTATCTGAAATAATACGTGTATAGTACCACTTATTGGAGTATAAAATTTTTAAGCTTTGAAATGTTTGATGTATAAGTTAACCATGGCTGTATTAGACTTTTCATTTTTTCTGATAATGCTTTAGCAACCCCTCCCAATATCCCACATATTGAGCACATTAATGTGGAAAAAATAAAAGAGGAGAGGTCGAATATGAGTGGCATAGGCAGGTCATAGTTGTTGAAAATTTTAACATCATGTGCCAATCAAAGGGACTAAACTAATCTGACACTGTGATGCAGGGTACTCAGTAGGTTTCTTAATTTTAGACCTTGGCACTGCAAAATGTAGAGTAGACAAATGTGTAGATTAAGTGGAAGTGGTAGAATAAAATCTGTAGAACAATTTAAATTGTAAGAACAAATAAATGGAAAAGCTAGAAACTGATCCTAGCAAGATTAACAATGCCCATTACAAATGATCTACGCTATGATAGATATAGATCACTCAAACACCACCTTGGTAATCAGTTCAAGAATACAAATGCACTCAAAATCCCTTGAAATCCACGAAAAAGGAACGTGGACACAAATTCAGATATCTAAAGCCTCAATTTTATTAATAATCAAGTTCATTACAGACTAATGACATCACATATGGTGGTAGGAGACCTATATGTATACGTAGTCAACCTTAGTACCAACTAGTTTCTTTGCAGGTGCGCTGCACATGAACTCATATCGTATTCATATTCCTCTGAAATTCAATTAGAACTAAAATAATTAAGGGTTTGAATAATGAGGATCCTATGTACAAAGCACATACTTTATCCATGTCTGAAATAAGTACTTATATTCAAATTCATAATCATTCCCAAAAACTCAACCATTGTCATTCCTTTGCTACTTATGATAAATTTAAATAATTTAACAATAATTTATGTGCTAATTTTCCTTTCTAGAAGAAAAAAAAAAATTTTAAGCTTTTCTCCCTAGGAAAAGCCTAGGACTTTTTTTACAAAAAAAAATATATTTATTCCATGTATATGTGAATCAATTGCAAAAAACTTTCTAGTGTCGTAAATTTTTTGAAATAACAACATTCTCTTTTATTTTCAGCATTCAACTTTATTTTTTTCTTTTTGACATTCAGTTAAATACATAATAAACAGTCATCTTCCTAATAAACATTTCTATTCCTAAATTACACATAGGATTAGGATAAAGAAGAAGATCTCTTACCATGATCATCTTATTTGTGCCAAAATTTTTTTTTCCTACTACCATTTTGTCTATTCCCTGTGTTTATGGTTAACAAAGGTAACGTTTATTCCTATGTTATTATTTTTTTACATTATTATTATTATTTATTTCTTTTAAATCAATTAAAGCAAAATACTGTCCTCACAATAAAAGACAAATTTTCAATTATTTTCGTCAACAGGTTTAAGCTGTTATGCATATATTTTTTGGATAAAAGGTTTTTTCCATAATATAAGTGAAGTAATATTGCACATAAACCTAGATGGGTTGGAAGTTAGAACTCCTCGTCAAGTTTGGAATTCTTCAAATTGCGACTTTTTGAATCATAGTTAGGATTTTTTTTTCAATAGCAATATTAGCTTAGTTTAGTGTCTTTAGACGGTACTTGTGTTCTTATTACTATTTTCTTTTCTTTTTTTATGTGTATGTTTTCCTATTTGTCAGGTGTAATTTCTATAGGGTCGAATAAAATAAAAACATATAATAAATATACTTAAAAGGAAGTCCAATTCCTTTTGGGATTGTAAAAGTTTTCAAGTATTCGTAAATAAAAATAAGATTCCTAAATAATAGTGTAACTACCTAAATGTTTTACTCTTTCCATATGGAAAAGTCTAAATAGGGAGCTACATAAAAAAGTTCTTCAAATAAATTATTTTACTCAAGAACCAAGTATTAGAGCACAAAAGGAAACTAAAATATGCTGCAATTATTTTTATGGTTATTGAGCAAGACATTCTTGCATCATACTCCCCTAGTTGGAAAAGAACTTTTCGTTGAATTTGGCTCTACACACCAATTCTTCTTGTTTGGAAATATTCATCAAGAACTTTGAATTTTCTAATTTCTCTTATCTTGTCCTTCCATTTAGCCTAGTGATTTTTAAAAAACTAAGAATTCACGTTGGAGAACAAATATTCGAAATTGTAATCTTTTTCAATAACTTGTTCCATCACTTGTTACTCTACTTTGATATCATCATTATGATTCATACAATACTGCAAAAAAATCATAGTTAGGCACATGATTGATTACATCATGTTGAGAATAATCATTATATGTAGGAGGTGGATTTGAAATAACAGTTGAACACTCATCATAAATTGGAAGAAATCCTAGTTCACCTCAAGTTGATTGAAAAATTGCACAGTAAACGAAATGGCTAAGTCAACAATGCAAACATACTTTTACTTATGCATTACTATCACGTAAGTTTTATTGCTTGTGGGCATGATCTATTTAGGATAAGTGTATCCCTCCATTACATCCTTTATTAAAAAGGAAGACTCTTTGATTCTAACCATAATTTTCTTATTTCAAATATTTTTGATTATTTGGAGAATTTATATTTTATTTTAATATTTTAATGTTTTGAGAAATTTGGATTTATTTTATTTTTGGATCTGCACTTGAGTATCAGGTTGGAAACACTCAAGTTGCTTACATACTCATGAAAGGGATCACATAATTCATAGTTCAAAATTGATTTTATAATTTTAATTAATCTTTTTGGATTAGTTATTTTGACTTGACTTTGTGTTAATAATTTGCTCACTTTTGAGTTGATTTTAATTTTAGTTCGTTTCTAACATTGAGTCAAGAATTATTTGGGATTGCTTTTTAGTTTAATTTGGATTTTCTTTTTACAATTTGGTGGAATATTGACTTGGGAAATCAATTTTTCATCTATCCAATTTAATTTTAGTGTTGAAAAGTAAATTGCTTTCGATTTATGACTAGACCTAATTTTTGAGTTTAGGTTGCTTGTATATCCATTTGGTGGAATCTAGTTGGTTGTTGTTCGTTTGATGACAATTCATTTTAGGACTTAATGAATTTTACAAGTCAAAGACTTTTTATTTAGTCCATTTTATTTGGATTTCACTTTAATTTTTGGACTACGAGTTAAAGACTTGAATTAGTTTATGACTCAACCATTCATACGTCCATTTAATTTTTAACTAAGATTAGACTTAAATATTAATTATTTTAAAATCCTTTTAATTTTATAAGGATAATTTTTTAATTTAAGTATATTTTATTTGAGAAACACATCCATCACAATAACCTTTTCTTGACAACAGTCTACTATGAATGAAGAAAATTCATTTAATTTTGATATTTCTTTTTATCAGTCAAATACTTGAACTTACACATTGAAGTAAAATTTACCTCTTTTTAATTTTTTGTGCAGTGTGCGTGATATTTTTGACGTTAGCATTTTCTGAATGAAAATTCTAAGCTAGAAGTTCTTCATCTGGTCAAATTATTGTCCTTACCTAATCATTTACATGAAGTGATTTTATGCATGTTTGCTTATTGAATCATATGAATTTTCATGATAAAAGATTGAAGTCATGCTTTTAAGAAATCACAGCCCAAAGGACCATTTTTTCATGAAAATAAGCGATTCTCATATAGATAAAGAGCCAAAGGCTCTCATCTATTTGCATGAACCAAATTTGACAAAGGTTCTTAATTTTCCTTAAAGTACTATAAGGCCTTTTAATTAAGGACCAAAGGTTCTTTTTGTTTGGCAAGAAATAAAAGAAATTCTTAAGATCAGTTTTAAAAACTAGATGCTCTCCAATTCTTTATGCACAAAAGATAAGAACCAAAGGTTCTTAATTGATTTTGTGATGGGAACCATAGGTCTCATTTGGATTTAAGAATTGGAGATTCTTTTCTTGATTTTCATAAGAAGCAAAGGTTCATAAGTTTGCTATCTTTGATTAGAACCATGGGTAGTGCTGGAAGCTTGCACTAATTATAAGATCAAGAATTTAAGAGAAACTAAAAATGAAATTGTGAGAACTAAAAATGAAAAGTGATAGGGATTTACTTTTTTTTTTTTTTTTTTTTTTTTCTGTTTAATATAATTTCTTATACTTCTTACTTCAGTAATTCTTACTCTCACTCCCTTCAATTTGTTTCTCAACTCTATCAAATCTTCTCTATCTTATTTTTGTTTAGTGTAGTAGTATCTCCATTCCAATTGTTTTTTCTTTGCTTTACTTCCAGCTAAGACCTCCCTCTCTTCCCATGATTTTAATAGCCTGTCTTACAGGCTCAAGTTTGCCATTACCTTAATATGTAACTAATAACACATTAAAAATGTAGTGGTTAACGATTCTTTTTTTTTTGAGACGTGGCCAACATGACCATGCCCCCTTTTTCTAGTTCATTTTATTTTCTTTTGTTAACTTCTATTTTAAAGTTATGCCTTAAGTGAGAATTTGTCACTTGCATTTGATTGAAAGTCAAAAGCATTTCATAGCATATATATATAAAATTTTTATATGATCTCAAATTTAGATTTTGTTATATACTTTTTCCCCCTCTTTTCAAAGCCTCAATGATATGTTCCTCACACATTAAATTAAAAATAGAGCAAAAAGTCTCATTCTTGTACGCTATTTTGAAATTTTTTCTTTATTTCTTGCAAGATAAAAATATGTTAGCGATTGTCAGAGTTTTGGAATCGCACGCCAATTTTCACTTCTGGACAATGCTACCTACTAAGACTTCAAACATTTATATGCAAAGTCATTTTTAAATCAAAATTATTTTTTTATAATATATCTAGCACAAAGTTGGTTGAACAAAAGCTCTGATACCAAATTTGAATTGTTATGTAGTGTTCACAGTATGTCTTAATTGGCACTATGAAATATAGTGTAGCCAAAAGTGTAGATTAAGGCAGAAGTAATAGAATAAAACAATAGCTGAATAACTGAAGGTGTACGAATAGTTGAACAACGAATTTGGAAAATGAACAAATGGATAAGATAGAATCTGATTTTGGAGGAGGAGCCACGCGAAAGTAGATGATAGATGGTTGGTAATAATACCTTGGTAAGCCACTCCAAAGATACAAATGCACTCAAATTCTCTAGGAATCCACCAGAGGGTGAAAAAAAACAAATATAGAGTACCAAATTCTCAATTTTATTAATATTCAACTTCAACACAAACTAACGAACATACAAATGGTGGTGTTAGCCTTATATATAGATTGAATCCTAATATGAACTATGAAAATTAAAAATCCTACTAAATATATAAAAAAAGTCTCTAAATAATATTTTTTTTATAGACCGGGTGTTAGAACATTAAAAAAAAAAAAAACGAAAATATACTAGTGTTATTTTTATGCATATTGTCTAGGAAGCTCCTGTGTCACTACATTTGTCATTGTGCTCACTTTTTTTTTATGGAAACAAGGTGTCAAAATTGATGATAGCTTTCCTGGACTCCTGCACCATCCAACACTCGGTTCACTTTCCCTTGTAACATCAAAATTGCAATTCGTTTATTTAGTTTTAGTCCTACTTAGCTGTGAGTCTTAGAATTTGGGGTGGTCCTCCATCACTTGAGCTTTTGTTTAACCTTAAATCAGTCTTCATCCATCAACATTATTCTAGCAGCAAAAAGTATCCAATAGAATGTTCTTTTATATATGCTTTGTCAATTTATCTTTCTTCTATGACCATAGCAAAAATAAGGGACAAAATACCATTATTTGGTGTAAGTCAACCATGGAATTAAATAACAGTTACCTAATGTAATGGCAATTATGTAATAGTATTTTTGCCCTTTGTAAGCTTTATGGCCGTTATTTAATAGTCGAAAATTTTTTGGAATCCATAATAGTCGTAACAGCCGTTATGTAATGGTAATGGTCATTACATAATGGAGCTGATTTTTTTTTTTATTTTTTGGGCAGAGTTTACATATTGCAGTCCAATTTTCTGCACTACCAGTCAGCTAGCACTCAGAAATACACCACTGACCACCTTTCATTTGGGTTTTTTCATTTTCCTTTCATTTTTCTTCTTTTTCTCCTCTTTTATTTCTTCTTCTTCTTCCATTTCATTTGTGTTGAACCAAAATCTAGCCACCTTACCTTTCAAATATTCTTCATAAATTAACTCAAAAAAATTTAAAGAGCAGAATTTATGCTTATTAGTTAGTTGTAAGTCATAGTTTTAATAAATTATAAAAATATTTTCTAGTTTGTTATCCGTTACAGTTAAATTACGGCCACTGTAACTGCATTACCATTACATGCAACAACGACCATGATTGTGATCACGACCGTGATTTAAATCTATGAAAGCCAGTTGTGAGTCAATGATTGGAATTTTCTTTAGTCATCTCAATTGTAATACAAAACTTTTTCAAGCTACTCAACTTAATACAAAGGAAAAACCAGGCATAAATAAAATAAAGTAAAATAAAAGATGGCTTTTGTGCTTGCAATTGTAGAAGCACAAAGATATAGTATCAAGTGACAATGCCTCATATGTTGTAGTGACATATGAAAGATTGTAGTGTTGATCCTCGATAACCTTAGACCAAATAGATTAAATATTAACTTTTCTCCAAGTATGTTAGCCGGAAGAAAAAAGTTGTTAGAACTTTGAACAAGAAACATTAGGAAAGAGATTTGCAAGGAAAGGTTCCCTGAAAGATTGAGCAACATATTTATTTGGTAATGATGCTTTATACAGTTTTCTCACTTATAGATAGATTTCTTCCTAGATATGGTTATCACATATAAAACAGATACAATGAGAACCTTGAATGAGTAATGTTAAGAAAGAGACATGAAAAAACAGGTCTCTGAATTATTCAAAGTATGCCTTTTAATTTATTTTTTACATTTTAACAGTCCCATAATTTTCTTTCGATAAATTAATGTCTCAAATCTGCCTTTTCTTGATTTATGCAGGAATATATTCCCTAGACATGTGAAGCTATATGTTCAAAATGATGCTGTGGCAGCTTTAGCTAGTGGAACAATGGGAAAGCTTCATGGTTGTGTTTTAATTGCTGGAACAGGGACTATTGCTTATGGATTCACAGATGGCAGAGAAGCTCGAGCTGCAGGTGCAGGGCCCATCTTAGGTGATTGGGGAAGGTATATAATTATAGCTCCGCAAATCAGTTTATTCTCTTTTTCTTTTCCTCTTCCCTGTCAACAATGCCATAGTACAATTTTGTGCATATCTTGAAGAAAAGAGAACACCTTTCCTAAGATATTTCAATTACTTGCTTAAAGTTCTTGCAAGGCACTTTCTTAGCTTCTAAAAGCCAGTGCCTACTTGAACTTGCATTGCTTCGGGCAATTGTGATGTGGGTGTTAGTTTCTTGTGTAATCTTGCTTAAACACCTAGTTAAAGTTCTGGCTCTCTTTTATCAACATTAGATCGCACTCAACCTAATGGTAGTAGGCAAGGTTTTAAATATTTTCTGTTACGTAATGAATTGGCCTATTTCTTACTGATAACATTGTTTTGCCGATCCAATTATTTTGGCATCAGAAAGAAGTTGTTTGTAACGGCTGATATAGCCTGTTATTGGTCAATACAGCCTTGTGTAATGGTGAAAATGGCTGGCATATTGACAAAAAGGAAGGGGTAGGGGGAGGATAAATGCTGATGGTTATAAATGGGAGACAATGCTATATGGATTTCTAAATCTATCGTTTAAGTTTCTTTCCCAAAGCCTATTGTGTAATAGGCTTATGTTTAAATTAGTATTCTGATTGTCAGTTTCAACTCATTATATAAGCAAAAAATCATAATTTTTTAATGTAAAAATGTTAGGACTCCAACAACACAGCTGAATAAAAAGGGCTGTTTGCTCTTCTCGTTTCAGAAATTTATAGGCCTTTAGCTTTTCAACTATATCCATTAGTGTGGATAACTCATTGCGAGTACTTCTGGCTAGGGATGGGCACAAAATGGTTCAAATTGAAAAACTGACCAAACTGGTTCAGTTAAGTACAGGTTCAGTTTGGTTCTTTCTTTTTAAATTCAGTTCAGTTCAATTTTAATAAAATAATTTTCAATTGTACCAACCAAGCTGAATTTGTTTAAAAGTCAAAATAAAATAGGTTAAACCTATATAAATCAAACTAAGATGGTTCAAATCTATTTGAACTGGCATATCAAGAACAAAAGCCAAAAGACACCAGAAAATATAAGACGTTCTCAATATGGTTTAATTGATAATCATTTGTATGATAATAATGCAGGCATAAAGCCTTCCAAATCAAATACTCATAGTTCCATAATCAATAACTTTGAAAATCACCAATTTCATAGGTATTTATATAGTTTTAAGTAACTTTATACCTATTAGGATTAGAAATCCTAACTAGGAAAATTCTAAACCAATACTAATATGTTTGTTTTGTAGAAAATATATTTTTTGCATTTTCTAATGTTTGACATGCTCATAAAAATTAGTCAATATAGAACATTTTTTTGGTCTATGGAAAACTGCACCATTTCTAAGAAAATAGGAAGTCATTTTTTAGATTTTGATCCAAATGAAAAATAAATCATCTAAACATGTATTACTATCATCGATTATATTTGACTATCGACACTCAACATTGATCATTGTCAGTCAGTGGTGGTCGTGAGGATCAGTGGGATCCAAAAAATTTTCTTTTTTAATATATTTTTTCTTACATTAAACAATAAATAGTATAAATATAAAGTGTTTGTTCTGTAAACCTTACAAATCAAAAGACAATATATTGCTTAGAAAATATTTTCTAGTATTTCCATAGACAAGTTATTTTCTGTGAAACAAATGGAACCTAAATAGGATAATAGAATGAGTTTCAAACATTCCTAATCATAATAAGCATTTTTTAAATAATATTGAATTCTAATCTTCCTAATTAGAAAATTCATAATTAAAATATGAATTCCATACACAAATTAAAATAATTCCTAAATTTATTTTCCTTATGTGCATCACCAAGTTTGGAGTTAAGCATAATTTTCATTATTCCTAAGTTACTATTTATGTTTACTGTTCATGAATATTGTTCTCATAGGCTAACCTGTTGGCTGCTCAAATCAACTGCATCTAACAAGATTTTGGGTGGTCAACTGATGGCTTTATCAACTTCTCAGTTTATCTAATTCTCAAATAAATCGTTGTAGTTTCACTAATTACTGGTTGCTTGCTTCTTTTGACCTTTTCTTCAAAATTTTTTTTTTAAAACATTCTGATGTAGGAAAGAAGCTGTCCTAATGGTTCAAAGACCATTTGAGGGAAGAGGATAATGCTCATGGTTTTGTTAGGATAGATGAATCTATTTATTTCTCCTTACATATTTTTTCTTTTTAAGTTTTATCCTACAGATGTTTTGTTTACCTGCAGTGGGTATGGAATAGCTGCACAAGCCTTAACAGCAGTTATTAGGGCATATGATGGTCGCGGTCCTCAAACAGTTCTCACCACTAGTATTTTACAGACTCTTGGTCTTTGTTCTCCTGATGAACTTATTGGGTATGTGTTCTAAGATGTATCATTGTCATCTTCATGCTTGTTTTTTGGGAGTTACCGTCTTTTAGAATTTTTAATAGTTCCGACGCACTGCATACATTTAGAGAAAAAGTAAATCTAAATGTTTATTTTATTAATCTAACAGAAGTTTATGCATTCTTTTATTGTGCAACAGATGTTAGGAAGATTTTTGTTTTTCTGGGAGAAAGTCTAGGATAAAGATTTTGTTGAGTTGCTTTTTGTATTTTTTGAAAAAAAAAAAAAAAGACATTTAATAATTTCAGTTTTTAATTTTTTGTATAATATATCTGGTTCTTGGTATTTTTCAGATTGTTGTTATGAAAAATGACAAATTGACAATTCTGATGGGAATGGGTCTCTATTATTTATGATCATTCAAAGCTTTTATTAAAGTATCTTAAATTTAGCTCACTTAGTTCTTTCACCGTGTGTAAATGGGAGTCTCTTGTCCTTGCATTAATTGCTAGTTCAATAATATGAGGATTGTTTACTAACTTTATCTTTAATGTTTCACTAGAGAAAAATCACGTATTTCATACTTGGTTTCAAGTCTTAAAATGAAACGTCAGATATTGATAGGGCATTGAGTTTCACGTTTTGGAATATAGGTGGACATATGCAGATCCATCTTGGGCTCGTATTGCAGCACTTGTTCCAGTCATTGTGTCTTGTGCAGAGGCAGGTGATGAAGTGGCAAATAAAATCTTGCAGGATTCGGTTGAAGAGTTGGCTTTAAGTGTGAAAGCCGTTGTTCAAAGACTTGGCTTGTGTGGTAAAGGTGTGGCAATTCCTACTATGTATAAATGTAATGATTTTTTTTTTTTAATTCCTAGCATTATGAAATAAGGATACAAATTTTTCACTGGGCCTGTTGACAACAAAAAGTTTCTTTTATTCAGTTTTTTATGGATATAACTTCTCAAAGCAAGGTGTTAGTATATTTATACCAACACAGTAGTTGAATTTGAGTACTTACAGGGAGCATGGTGGATAATTTGCAATATTGTCAAGCATAACAGATATAGAACCATTCATTTTAATGTTGCAGGTTGGAGAGTATTTAGTGAAAAGAGGAGCGCATTCAAGTTAGCTAATTAACTCAATGATTTCTAATTGTCGTGTAAACGTAAAAGTTGGATAATATAGATATGCGTGTGGTATAAGTATGAAGATGTATCTGCAGTATAAGTTTATTGTAATTTGTGATTACATTCTTGCCTATGCAGATTAGATTCACTACTAGTATTTAGTTCTCAAATTATTGTGATTTAGATGGACTGTGTTTGTACGTGTACATCTAACATAAAGTAATTAGATATTCTTTTGAAGATTGCAGTTGATATGTGCTTGAAAGCAATTACGGTTAACTAGATAGTCTTCTGTTGTTAGTTCCACTATATTTTTTATTTCATTTTTGGGCCGCTTTTATGCTAATGCAAATACTGCTGCAGATGGAAATGCTTCTTTTCCTCTTGTCATGGTTGGTGGTGTTCTTGAAGCAAATAAGAGGTGGGATATAGGAAAAGAGGTTGTAAACTGTATCTCCAGAGACTATCCTGGGGCCCTTCCTATTCGACCAAAGGTAACGATTACTTGCTTATTTCCCACCATAAATTTTATGATTGAGCACTTGCTTGGGTTTCCAGTAAGTGTTCTGTGTAAGTGAGTTGAAAGACGCTAATTGTCCCTAGCTTGGCTGTGGACATCAGTTGCAGAACGTAACTATAAGAACTTTATATGACTTCACTTTATGAATGGATATAGATAGATTAATTATAGTAATTAGGAGTTGGGATCATACTAGATGTTTTCTTGTCTTTAAGACTTGTGGTTAGGGTTGAAAGGAAGTATTAACACCACCATTGAGAAGTCACTATGGCATCTTATCATGTTTGATGAGTGTAAGACATGAAACTAGATATCCTGCTGGAGTCCTCCGTTGACAAATGGACATTTACGTTATTTTGATGTTACATGATTAGAAAAAAGATTTGGATCCCAAAAAGCTTTGTTGTTGAATCCATTCATTTTTGTCAAAAAAAAAACCGGTTATGAATTCAAGTGGTAACTGATCTTGTGGTGTGGTCTTTTCACAGGCATGCAATATGAGCACATCTGCATGCTATATGTACGAACAGAATCACAAATACACATGCATGCTATTAGTATCAAAGACCAACTTTAAGAGTGATCCATCTTTGAAGTTTTTACTTCATACGAGATGCACTTTTGTAAACCAACCTTTGAGGACTAGCAACCCAATGCAACTAGGGTTTATTGACCTCCAAATGTGGCAAGCTTGCACCAATGTGTGTTCATGGGCTTCCATCTTTGCATATGAAGATAACTAGGCCCCCAAACCAATTGAATGTGTATAAGCTGTTCCTCTTTTGACTTGCAAAGATTTGTTGTAGTTTTCATTGCCTTTTGGTCTAAATATTTTGCAACAGCAGTTTCTGAATTTCTGAAGTCCAATTTTCAGCTGAGGGATGTTTATTATCTATATTTACTGTTGCACATGTTGTATGGTTATGCATGGATTAGCGAAGTATCAACTCAACATACAATTCAATTCTTAAATTAATGTAATCACGTCTTTTTCTTTCATAACTGGTATGATTCTTTATTGGTTTATATTTCATGTGTTTTTTTTTTATTTTTTGAGTATTATAGATTCAAACATTCTATATTCATTTTATTGTCCCAACATTAGGTAGAACCTGCAGTAGGAGCAGCATTATTAGGCTGGAATTTCTTAATGAAAGAAACTTGTGAGGAAGGCTGCAAAAGATGACGACTATTTGTCAGAAAGTTGATTTGTACATAAGCAAGTGCATAAAGTGGCAGTTAAGCATATTTCTTGGTATGGTATTAGATAGTGTAGGTTGATTTTTTCACACCATTTTTTTTTTAAGTTTAATGTTGTATTGGATTCTTATGTAAAACTAATTACATTTAAAAAATTTAAAACAAATATAATTTGGAAGCCTCAGTTTGTGCTACTTTGCATGATATGTTGTGACCTGCAAATGTTATCTTACCGTTTCTAGACCCGATATAATGTTTAGTGGATGCATGTGTGCTAGGTTTCAATCTTGTCCCAAAGAATCTCATTTGAATGTTAAAAAAATTTTCAAATATTTACATGACACATTGCATTTAGATTTGTGGTATCCTAAAGATTCTTCATTTAGTCTCATAGGTTATTCGGATGCAAATTATGTCAGTAGTCTTCTAGATAAAAAGAACACTTCTGGAATTTGTCAATTTATAGGAGAATGTTTAATTTTTTGGTTTAGTAAAAAACAAGTTTCAATTGCCTTATCTATCACCGAATCTGAATATGTAGCTGCAGATTGTTATTGCACCCAAGTACTTTGGATGAAACAACAATTAAAGGGTTATAACAAAATTATTGATCACATTCTTATCAAATGTGACAACACTAGTGTAATAAATCTTTTCAAAAATATCATCCAATATTCTAGGAGCCAACATATGGACATTAAACATCATTTTCTTAGAGTTCATGTCCAAAATGGTGATGTATTATAATTTATAGACATAAATCAACTTGTGGACATTTCACTAAGTCTCTCAATGAAGAAAGAATGAACTTCATTAAAAGAGAATGGAGAACGCTTGATGGAAGCTCTCTAAAGTAAAAATTAGATTCTTCTAAATTGTTTTTATTTGTTGCATTATTCCTTATTAAATGATTGTCTTGTGTGATATATGTGATATTTATCCTTTTGGATGTCTTAATTTTGTGTGTAATTATGCATATCTATGCCAATTTGCATACATTGGACATTATTATACTAAGTGGATCACAACTTAGATAGTCAAGCTTTATCATTTCATAGTTTTCTTTTCTAACTTGTAATTCGTGGCCGTAATTCCTTGGTTCACGGTCACGAATTACAGGTACTCATCGTTCGACTGTCAACCATTAATTCACGGTTGCGACTTTCAATCGCCATCATGAATTTGTTAAAATTTTAAATCTTTTGACCGTTGAACGCGCTGTTTTTTAAGGATTTTTTGTCCGTTAATCACATTTTTCAGAATTAATGATCATGACTTGCATGTAGCGGTCGCGATTACAGGTAACTGCCATGAATTTAAGTGATTTGATTGCCAACCGATGACACTCTTTCATTTAATGCATTTGTGACCTTTTTTGCCATTTTCACATCATTTCATGGCCTTTATAAACCCCTCAAACAATGTTTCTTTTCATTACTAGTCATTATCTCAATCTCTCTTCTACCTGCTCTTAAAAACCTTCCAATCTTCCTTCATTCACAAATGACCCCCAAGAAAGCTTCAAGAGCAGAGAAGGGAAAGGCAGTGGCACAGCCTTTTGGACCACCGACTTTACACTTGATGAAAGGGATAATGAAAGAGGAAAAAGATCGGTACAAAGTGAATGCTTCCAAGATCATCCTACCAAACAAAATCCTTTCCACTTTCCTTTTTGAGTCGTTGCGAATCAAAGACGAGATCTATGCATTTCTTTCAAACTTAGAATGGAACAAATTCATTTTTCGTGACGAGCCTAGATATGAGGAAATCGTGCGAGGATTCATGTGTACCGTGACTTTAAGTCGGATAGCAGAATCTCGTGCCGACCAATACAAGTTAGTATTTCGAGCTTTTAGGGACCCTTTTTTCATCAACTTCAACCAACTTTCCAACATATTTAATCTTCAAGTCGGAGACGACATTCCATTCATCATCTCCACTCTTGATGTCATTTATACCAAGTTTTGGTCTGAAATTTCCATTGAGACCAAACATGACCCCAAAACCTCCTTTCGAACCCTACCTTTTTGGTTACTTCATCATATCATCACCTTCTCCGTTAATGCAAGAGGTGATGGTAACGAAAATGTATCCCAAAAAGATCTTGTTTTCCTTTTTTGTCTTACCAAAAACAAACCTATGCAAACTGGCCGCTATCCTGTAGATCAATTAATTCATATGAGCACCAAATCCAAGAGTCAGTTTCTCCTTCCTTTCCATGTCATTGTTATCTACTGATATGTGGGTGCTCTTAATGAGGAAAATGAAAAATTCCTCACTAAGAAGCTTCTCTCTTCCCAAAATTTTTTGGACCTCTGCTACCTCATCAATGCAAAAGCCATTCACCTTGATTCTTACACATACACTTTGGGTGCCTTTAGAGCCAAGAAATTAGAGTCTTCCCAAGCCTTTAAAAGAAAAAGGTTTGTCATTGAAAAAAGAGCCCAACCTGTTCCACCTCTCCAACCTAAACACAAAACTAAAATCTCTTTTGCCTCCATCAACAAGAAATTGGAAAAAATGATGAGGATGCTAAAGAGACGATTTCTCCTCCTCTCCTACCAACACAATGATTTGGTGGACTTACAGGAGAAAGTAAGTGCTCCTCTCTGCCATTTTCGAACTTTGAGGATTGGGAGTACACACTGGAAAAGAAGGACAACTAAGGGTTGAGGAGGGTGATGAAGCTGAAGGTAGAGGCAATAATGAAGAACTAGGCGATTCTAGAGATGATGACAACTCTCCCATCTTTTAGTTTGTGTTTAGGGTTTCTTTTTCTCTTTTGTTTTTAAGTTCTCGATGTAAAGCTATTGATCCCACAGTTTATTAAATAAATAAAAGTGTTTGTTTTGCAATTTAATGTCTCAAATGTTATGTGATTGCAATTTCTCTATCATCTTTGTTGTTTTGCTCTCTATGATTACTCTATCTCAATTTATACATCTCTTTTACTCTATAATATTTACTCTTTTTTTGATCTTACCAAAGGGGAGAGAATAACATTGAGAGAAAATAAGTAACATGCATAAGAAAAACTTAACTTGAGGGGGAGTAAGTTCAAACTTAGAATACTTAGAATTATTTGATCATTGACTAAAATCCTTTGATTGTTCTTTGATTAATTGATTATTGACCATCCTAACTTCACAATTCATGCATTTGATTTTCTTTAAGATCAATTTAAGTTGTCAAAACTAAAAAGGGGAGGGGGGAGATTGTTGGACAAGGTTGGTCAAACCTAAGTTATGAGTCTCTTTTGATCTTGACAATGAAGATTGATCAGTTCTAATCTTTGATTCAAGTGTTGTTTTGCAGTTTATAAGTTATATTTTCATTGAAAGTTTGATGGAAGTCAAAATCTCAATATTGAAGAAGAACATCTAAATTCTCGGTTAGTATCCCCTAAATCGTGACTATAACCTTACTTTACGGATGGATAGAGCTAGGACAGAGGAATTCGTAGGCGAATTCGCAACCAATACTCAGCTGAAAAGAGCTTGGATTATTCACAGAGGAATTCATGGTGGCATTTTTGTCCTGAGTTGCAATCGCGAATTATATAGTAACAAATGAGGGAACCAAAGCAACAACCATAACATGCCAAGTGTCCAAAGCAACCTTTGGAAATAAAAAATGGCAAGGGCGAAGTATTTGTCTCGACCGCGACTCAAAGGTGTTGTATCCTCACCAAATAAAAGAATTTGTGGTCTCAATTGCGCCCAAGAGAAAGTTAACTTGCGACTGCGACTTTTGAGTAGTTAGTTGAACACAATGACTATATTTCTTGGATAACTAATAGGTGAAGGATACGTGAACTAGCCGTTAGACACATAATAGGGTTCTTTGTTGCGATTTCTGGCTCCTCCGTGTAAATTAGAAATTTGCAACCTCGACTTCCGCCTGATAAACATTTAATGCAAAATCTACCTAGCACAACTTGAAGATTTTAGGATAGTTTTTAAGTGACGTCTCTTTGGTAGATGTATGCTATAAATACTCTACCAAACTGATGTAAATGTAAGAGAATTCAATTAATTATAACCAAACTCTTACCAATTTGCTACTCATTCTTTTACTCTTCTTTATGTGTTATCGATTATTTGATGTGAGCAACAAACACCTTTGTAAGTAGGTTGAGAGTTAGCCTATAATTTAAAACTCTTGTAAGATGTTGAAGTGTGAGCCTACATAAAACACTTGTGGGAGATTTTTATGTGAGCCTAAAAACACAAGGTGTAAGGGTTTTGTGAGCCATAAAACACAAGTTGTATAAGTTAGGTGTGAGCATGAAAACACTAGTTTAGTTGAGTGAAATACCTAATTGTGAAGAATTGGGAAGTGGACGTAGGGTTTATTAACCCTTGAACCACTATAAACTTCTTGTATTGATTTTTCACTTCTCCTTCTTAACTTCCTAAACACCTTAATCTTCTTTTTAATTTTTAATCAGCCACCAATTCAACCCCTCTTCTTGGTGCACAAGGTCAACAACTGCTATATTGACTTAGGAGTCTAGTGGTAAAGGATTCTATGTGCATCACAGTCCATTTCATGTAACTTACCATTACTCATTAAAGTGTTTTGTTTTAAGATTTTTTATTTGTAACACTATGAACTTAGGGCTCTATTTATCTCATTTAATCTTCTTCTAACCCAGATCATGGAGTCTAGCAATACGATGCCCTATTCTGACTTTATCTAAAAATTTTTCTGTATAAACTGATAAGTGAAAATAATGAACATAAAACATAGTGAGGGGAAAACAATAATAAAGAGTTTATTACTAAATATATAAATCAAACCTTTAATCAAATATTTTACTAATAAACTGTATAAGTAACTCATAACTCTGACAACCTTAGCTTTGTTGAAGAGGATTTTGATACTGAAGATCAGGATACTTTTAAGAGGACAAAGAGGAAGAAAATGATATACAAGGCAAATACACCTATACTTGGATTTATGTTAGACATTTGTTTTGATAGTCAAAGGTATTTCAGGAAGCATGCATATCATATTCAGTAGTTAGAGGTGTTTAATTGCATTATTTAAAGAACGACAAATCTAGAGTGAGAGCAATTTGTAAATTCAAAGGTTGTCCATAGTCTGTCTATGCTAGTATAGTCTCTAAGCTTAGTGACTTTTAAACTAATAGCTATGAGCCTACACATAAGTGTTATAGGGTTTTTAGAATATGAGGGTAACAACTAAATGCTTGGTTGATTATTTTAGGGAAAGATATGAAATGAAGAAAAATTACAAAGTTAAGAGATTTAATGGCAGGATTAGCAAGGAACTAAGAGTAAATATGACTTTAAATATGTGTAAAAGAGTGAAGAAGATACTAGTAATATAAAGAGAAGGAAATGTGAATGGGGAGTATGCAAAGTTATAGGACTATGTAGCTAAATTAAAAGCCACCAATCTTGAAAGCACAATGGAAGATTGGTACCAATTTACTAAGATTGGCACTAATAAATTTGAGGCTTTTTTACATATGCATTAATGCTTTGAGGAGAGGTTGACATGGAGGATGTGGATCAATGATTGGGGTTGATAGAACATTATTAAAACTTTTATAAAGGAGAATTACTGTCAACAGTAAGAAGTGATATAATAATTCATAATTTCCTATTGCATGTTCAGTTGTCAGGGTTGAAGATTTTACATCTCAAGAGTGGCATTAACCTTGTTTTGATATCAGATATGCAAAAGGTGAGTTACTTTTACTTCATGTCAATAACATGTAAAATACACATGCATTTCCTAATTATGAAGTCATATTTATTGTAGGGATTAATTGAGGCAATAAAGAGAGAATTACCATAAGCAGAGTACAAATGGTGTGTGATATATATATATATATA
>CATIWR010478737.1:0-14419 GCA_949677035.1 Omphalea diandra | reverse complement strand
CTAAATGCTACAATATATATATATATATATATATATATATATATATATATATATATATATATATATATATATGTGTGTGTGTGTGTGTGTGTGTGTGTGTGTGTGTGTGTGTGTGTGTGTGTGTGTGTGTGTGCGCGCGCGCGCGCACACACACTTGTGCATGCATGTGTGCATGTATGTGTGGAAGTGCTATACAATTAAAGAAATAGGCATAAGATATCTACAATAAATAATATTGAAGAACTATTATAAACTTATGATCTAACCTTATAAATTAAATAAATCTTTAATAACATTATTTAAAATCAATATATATTATTAAGTTCAATCTTAAAGTTAGTTTTGGACTATTGTTTTTCATTTGTCAAATAATTATGTATAATATAACTATGTACCATTATTTTATATTATATTAAAGGAAACGTCATATCAAAAAATTTTAAATAAAAAATTAGAAAAATTAATTAGCATATAGAAAACCTTCTAAATAAGAAACTAAAAACATAAAAAAATAAAAATTCTAAACTAGAAGCTAAGAACATAATAAAAAATTTCTAAACAGAAAATTAGAAAAATCTAAAAAATAAAAATTCTAAATAATTTCAAAGAAGAAAATTTAAAGAACTTAAAAAATAAAAATTCTAAACTGAAGTCAAATTTTAAATTAATTTTATTGATTATTCAAAAAAATTTTTGGATATATAAGGGCTAGAAGTAATATAATATATTATTATAATATATTATTATAAATTAATTCGTTCAAATTTAATAATTTTTTTTTAAAATTATATCATAGAAGATTGAAAATATAAATTAATAAACAAATTTTAATTTACAACTATCTCACATATGTGTATATAATTTATATTTATTTCTTAATTTTATTTTTTATTATGAAATTCTTAATATTCTTTGTTTGATTGATTATCAAAAATTACTTTATTCAAAGTTAGTAAATTTCTCTTAAAATTGTATCATATAAAGTTGAATGTATTAATCAATAGATAATTTTTTGCTATAACAATCCTTGCACAAATTATAAATTTTGAGATATTTATTTTATTATTATATGTACTTGATAATAACTTTATAAAATAATAATTAATCATTCAACTAATTAACTAATTATTTAAAAAAATCATTATTAATTTTATTTAAAATATATTATTATAATTATGTCATGCACCACTTGGGTTAATGACTAATTTCTTTTATAAAACTCTTCAGTTGTTCTGACGTGTAAATATATTTTTGAGTGAAACTCTTTATCACATTATTTTTTTTTTTAGAATCACGTTTACATTAGATAACCAATTAATAATACTTCAAAATCAATAAATACTTTCATTAAAAAATTAAAATAATATCTATAAAAGGAAAAAAAAAAATAAAACAAAATCAAACAACCCTATATAAAAAGAGAAATAAAAAGTACTTATCACTAAAAGGACATATCTAAATTCATCGAAAATAAATAATTTATCTCTATCCTACCCAAATGCACTATGATAAATGTACTTGAATAGATTATTATTAATTAGACCCAGAGAATTGGATCATGAAAATACTTCTCATTTTTCCATTTTTATTGTCATTGATAAGGGAATTCGACAGTGTTTTAATGACTCAATGATGTTAGACTTATCATTGCAATTTTAAATTTTTGTAAAGTTGAATTCTAGAGAAAAAAAAAAAAAGAAAGAAAGAAAGAAAGAAAACTGTGTCAGCTCCACAACAATAATAAGAGAAGAACGATCTTAAAGTTTATATTTAACTTGAAATGGAGCCTACGCCTATGAAAATGTTTAACCATAAGACCAAGGCTAAAAACATATTGAATTAATCATGCACAGATATAATTAAATTAGTTTTTTGTCAAACAAAGGATGAGCAAAAATACCACCAAAAGGTTGAATGTCTGAAACTCGCCATTAAGCGAATTGCGAACCACCCAGTAAACGAACTCAACGGCAGAAAGCCTACAATTGAGACCTGAAAAACCGACAAATTAAGCATTTTTAATAGTGACCGCTGCTCTTGTAGAAAGTCCCAAGAGAAGTTGGATTGTCATGACCGGCACATATAGCATTTGTGGGAATACATGTCTAAGTGGGATCCACGTAAACTAAAACTTGCAATAGAAAGCTGGTCAAAAAGCGCACCGTGGCGAGCAAATCAAAGAGTCTGGAATTGCTACCCACTCCATCACTCTGTTTGGTAAATAAAATTTTATAATTTTTATATTTGTTCTCTCTCCTGTTTTTTTTATTTTTTATATTTATAAAAAATTAAAAAATAATATAAGGTTATTTTTATAAAATAAAATATAATTTTATACTTTAATCAAATATAAAAAATTCATTTCATTTAAAATAAATTCTATTTTTATTTTATAGTATATTAATATAAAAATTCATTTACAAATATATTTTATAAGAAAATTATTTGCAGATAAAATAAAAAATAAATTTTAAATTAGAATTAAACTAAACATCGAGAGAGTCTTTTTAAGCTACTTTTGTACTATTGTACAAATGAACATCCCAATATACGATTCGTACTAACCTGATAGTTTTGTAATATGAGATAACTTATTTTATAATATTTTTTTCTTTAACTAAGTGCTATTTTTTTCTTTAACTAAGTGCTCACTTTATGCTACAAATTCTTATTTATTCATTTAAAATTTTAAGTATATAAAATATACTAAATCATAATCCTCATGCAGGATAATATGAATTCAATCTGATCTTCTACAATTGAGTGTTGGTATACATTAAAAATTAAGCTTTAAAATGACCACATAATGGATATTAAGATGTTAATTTTTTAACAATCTGCACATAAATAAATTTAAAATCATGTAGGATAATATGAATTCAATTCAATCTTCTACAATTGAGTATCAGGATCTATTAAAAATGAAGTTTTAAAATGACTATGTAATGAATATTAATATGTTATTTTTTTAACAAGTTGCACATAAATAAATTGAAAAGATACAATAAGATGAATAAAGTCTTAATAATGTGATAGAACTTAATGATGGAAACCTATCTAGGATAGATAAATGTTATTCTTTGAACCTTCTTCTAATGAAAATATATTTACTTTACTAGCTAATCAATAGACATGATGTTCTTGAACTACTATGATATTTATATAAATGATGATATACCTTACACAAGAATATATCTAGCATAATTAAGTTCTCATTATTATGTTCATCTTGGCCATGAATATTAATTTGCTTCTCTGACAGTTTCTAAAGAATTGAGTCCTTTACAATTTTCCTTTGAAGCAGCCCAATTCTCTCTTACATAGGTGATTTTTTTATCAAGAGTGACCTGCATTATTACTTTGCTTGATTTTTTTTTTTTTTGGATGGATATTATTAAAAACATAGCTTAAGCTCTTCCATATGAGTATCACTATTCTCATCGTTGGAATGGATAAGAGGCTAACCCCTATAATGACCATACTAAGTCTTTATAACTAGATTGCCTCTTTGAACCTAGATCTTAGAATCTCCAATAAACTAGGTTTTTTTTTTTTTTTTGTATTGAATTATCACTCTTTTATAGGATTTAGTCTCATTCTCCTTGATTACTTATTAACCAACTCCTCATTTAACACTTTAATTAGTGTATCTATAATATTATCCTTTGATTTCTTATAACCAATAGTGATAACTGTAGTTGAGTGTAGTTGTCTAATAATATTATATATATGACATATGTGTCTAGACTTACAATTGTACATGTTAGTTTATGCCCTTCCAAGTATAGACTAGCTCTTACAATGAATTCAAATTAGTGGTAAAGGATTTTTCTACCATAGAGTATCATTGAAGAAAAAATATAATCAGTTTTTTTATTGTATTAATCTAATGTTATAAACTCATACTCCATTGTGGATTTATTATAACTATTTTTTTTAGAAGGTTTCCATAATACAGTTGTACCTATTAGTATGAACACACATCCACTAGTGGACTTTGAGTCTTTGACATCAAAAATTTCCTTCACATCACTATAATCTTATAGGACAGCTGGATATCTAGTATAATGCAACCTATATTCATGAGTATACTATAGGTACATAAATACTCTCACAATTCATTTTCAATAATAAGTTTTTAGATTACTCATGTATCGCTCAGTTTACTTAATATGTAAGCAATATCCAGTCTTGTACAACTCATTAAATACATGAGATTTCTAACCATTCTTGCATGTTTCCCTTGATAAACACTTTCTCTTCTATTTTTAAATAGATGGAGACTTAAATCTAATGGTGTTCTAGCCATGCCAAAATCATCCTTATTGAATTTCTCAGGATTTTTTTTTATCTATATAATGTGTTTGACTTAATATGAGTCCATCTAGTGTTTTAAAGATTTTTATTTCTAATATTATATCCATTAGTCCCATATCATTCATGTTGAATCTAAAATTTAATATATTTTTTATATATTCAATTATCTTATCATTACTATAATAATGAACACGTCATCAACATAAAGACATAAAATCATAAAACCATTACTTGTATTTTTGACATAAACACATTTGTCACACTTATTGATTTTAAATCCATTTGCCAATACAATACTATTAAATTTTTTATGCCACTATTTTGGTGCCTGTTTTAAGCCATTTAAAGATTTAACTAATCTAGACACCTTATTTCTTATCTTAGGATAATAAAACTCTCAAATTATTCGATACAAACTTTCTCATCCAACTTTTCATTTAGGCAAGCGATTTTGACATCCATTTGATGTATTTCAAGGTTGTGTAGTGTTGCAATTATAAGTATCATCCTAATGGAGTTTATCCTGATTATCAGAGAATATATATCAATGTAATCTAGACCTTCCTTTTGCTTGTAAATTTTAATTACAAGTCTAGCTTTATACTTGTGAATTTAATAATTAACTTTCATCTTTCTCTTGAAAATCTACTTGGATCCTAATAGTTTGCATCCAAGAGGAAGATTCACTTATTTCTAAGTATGATTTTGTATTATGGTATCAACTTCACTTTTAATGGCCTTTTTCAACAAAAGACTTTCTAAAGAGTTCACAACTTCTTTTTAAGTTTGAGGTTCAACTTTTAGCATATAAGTTAGAAATTTTGGACCAAATGATTTTTATGTCCTAATTCTCTTATTGTACCTCAACTCAGTCTCAATAGGTTCAACCTTAATTTTAGGTTCTTCTTTCTGAGTTTGCTTTTAGGTTTGTTTTTATTCTTGACTATCTTCTTTCTTAGTCTTATATATGTTCATTTGGATAAATTTGCCCCTTCAATAAATCTGAATGAAAATACATGTTCAAAGAATGATGCATTTTCTAATTCCAATATCATGTTCTTATGAACGTATGGGATTTTAAATTCATGCATTAAAAACTAATAAGCAGTACTATTATGTGCATAATCAATGAAATGTAATTAACTAATTTTAAGCCTATTCTCATCATTTTTGGTGTTGAAACAACCACTTTAACAAGACACCTTCACACTCATAAAATATTTGTAAAAGGGTCTTCTTCCTTTTCATAACTTAAATAAGGTCTTATCAGTTTTCTTAATTTGCTAACAAAATAGCATTCCTTCATATATTCTAAAGCAATCCAAAACTTATCAACATTGCATTCATCATTTCTTTTAAGGAATGATTTTTTTTCTTAGTAACAACATTTGACTGAGGTGAATAAGGTGTAGTGACTATATAATTCCATGTTATACATAGAATTCTTCAAATGGTTTTTCAAACTCACCACCATGACCACTTCCTAATGCTTTAATTTTTCAATTAAGTTGATTTTCAAATTCTTTCTTATAGAGTTCAAATTTCTCTATGGTTTTGTCTTTGCTTTTAAGCACATACACAATAATGTTTTGTGCTATGGTTAATAAAAGTGATGAAATATTTACTTTTATCTCTTGTTTGTATGAATTTTAAATTACACATATCATTATCTATTAAATCAAGAGGTTCAATATTTCATTCAACTTTTAAAAAAATGAGCTTGTTAATTTTTCCTTGATACAAATTTCATACTTATATTTATAATCAATATGAAAATTATATATGTGATACAAGCTAATTAACTTCTCAAGGTATCATAATTAATATGACTTAGTCTATCATGCCATATATTAGAAGAATTAAGCAAGTAGATGAAGTACTTTCATTCATCTTTTGATTACAAAAACATTAAGCTTAAAACAACTTTGTCTGACTCAATCACTATTAGGAATTCATGCTTATTTAGCAATAAATCATACATCAAGTTCTTGTAAATTTATGACATATACAAAATTTTATTCTGAGTCAACTCATTGCCATAAGTCATCTTCAACTTCATCTTGCCTTCACTAAGGATCTCGAAAGCAACATGAATAACTTCTCCTTATTCTTAAGGGTGAAGGTGGAGAACACCTTTAGTATCAGCTTACATGCCTAGTGACACTAGTATCCATCCACCATTTCCTTAGGTTGGACCCAACCATGTTCACCTTAAACACTATAGTAAAAAGTTTATAAACACCTTGGGTTATGTGTTCCATAAAGTTAACCTCATTGCTTTTTTTTTTTTTCCCTTTGGCAACATGTAGTATGCATATTTGTGGCCCATCCTATCATAATTATAGAACTTGCCTTGAAATTTCTTTTTGGAAACTATACTTTTTAGTCCCATCTTAGACTCTTTATCAAATTTAGTTTTATTCTTCTTTGAAATTTGTTCATACTCAATAATGTTCACCTTAGCCTTGAAAGAATAAACCCTTTCTTATCTAAGCTCTCGTTGTCTTCTTTGATGCAAAGTCTACACTATGCTCTTCAATATTCATTTCTTTTCATTTATGCTTTAAGGTAGTTCTTAAAATTCTTATGTTCAGGGGGTAGCTTTCAATAAATTCCTTTTGCATAAATCTCATAAAGAATTACTTAGAGCTCTTGTACTTCACTTACCATAATTTTAAAATATACCATTTTATAATTAAGAAAATGCCTTACGATAAAGTTTTGCACATCGACATCCTTAGATTTATATCTATTGTCCAAGAACTTCCATCATTGTTTGGCAGTCTTCATAGCTTTATACATATTATATAGCAAGTAATGCAGGCATTCATGACATAGTTCATGCATAGAAAATTAGAATGATGCCATGTGTCACATGCGAGTCTAACTTGAACATCTTGCTCATCCTCTTTATGAGTAGGAGCATATTTAGTCAGGATACGAGGTTTAAGTATAACAATATCTTCTGCTGTCACTTCTTAAAGTTTAAGTCATTGAACTTTTTAGGCTTTTATGCATGGCTTATAGAAACTGAGACAAACACTAAGGCAATAGGTATTTGTACCACAGAGGATGACCTTTGAGTTCTATTAGTAGGAATCATAATCTTTTTTATTTTTGAAACAATAAGATTTAGATGTTAGAGTCACCAAAACAGCTTATATATTTACTAAAAAGAACCTCCCAATAAAGATTAATATTATTTTTATATTATTTTTTAAGTCTTTTATTGTCCAAAATATATGCGTATAGTCACATATATATTAATCCTTCCTATTTAGCTTAAATAACTATCTTATTCCAAAATCTATTTGAATCAAAATATGTTTTAAAATTATTAGTATTATAATGTAAGGCCTGTGTTACACATAGTGTCCTTAAAATAAATTTGCCTTTTAACATCCATCTTAAAAAAAATATAGGTATCCATCTTCCAAAATACACTAGGGTCAATCCACTGTATGATACAAGGGTGTAATCCCCTTTGATGGATTTATGGATGCTACCCTTCTTTTTCTATTTAATGTAAACAAAATTAATATGATTTTCTTTTCTTTTTTTTTTTGTTTTGAAAAAATAACTTTTATGGATCCAAATGAGTAAAAAATTCATAGAATATTGGATTTAATTGAGTAGTAATTCTCAAAGATTTCATATTCTATTAATATTTAGGTCTCACTTGGTTCAAATTTTAAAATTGAAATAAAAAAGAGAACAACTATTTTTTAAAAGGTGTTTAGTTCATTAAAAGAATTAAAATCGATTTCATTTGTTTAATTTTGAAATATTAAAATTGACAATCAAATATAAATTGTAAACATCATTATCTAATAAACATAAAATATAATAACATATTATAGTTAAAAATAAAATTATTATGTTATTTTTTATTTTTAATTAAATATTTTAACAATATTATATATTTCAGTTTATTGTATTATTGTTTAGAAGTTTTAATTTATTATTTGAATATTTAATTAAAAATTTTATATTTTATTTTATATGTTTAATTTTAATATTATATGCATTTTGTGTATGTTTGTATGTGTGTGATTTAATTTCTATAAGAACAAAAATTTTATTTTTAGAAAAAGAGAAAAATAGGTGATTCCTTCTTTTATCTCATTATGATTTTAATGCATTTTTAAGCAAAACCAAATATAAAGAATTGAAATAATCTATTTTATTAATTTTAATTTTAATTCTTTTTTTTTTTTCAAAACTAAACCACCTTTAGGTTTTTTTTGAACCAAACCTCCCCTAGGTTGAGTGAGATGAATTTGCCTCATTGGAATTCACATAACTGCACTTCTTGTACTCATCTAGATAAATTCAAAGATTTGATCAAACAATAAGATTTGACTTTCAAATCCGAACTAGACCTCTAGAAAACTTATTTCTAGCAACCTAAATTACAAAAATTCAAAGTTTTGTTAATCTCAATCCTAAATTAACTAAGTAATTTAAGACCAAGATTAAATGAGTTTGTGAAATTATTAAAATCACTCAACAATGTCACTACGTCCCATCAAGAACTCAAGAAGTGATGTGAACAAACCCAATAAGCTCATTGGATTCATGGATGGCGCATGATCAAAGCCAAAGTCAAAGTTGGAGATTGGACTTTTCCGTAGATGGATTTAGTGAATCATTATCAAGTCCAAAACAAAACTCATTTGGATGTAATTTCAATTTTGAATACTTTTTATGGGCCCTTACTGACAAGTCTAACAAGTTGATAAAAATTTTAAATTTTCATTTTAGGACAAGACATGAGACAAAACATGTTGGATAAGGTTGTATTGTCTTAACTTCAAACATGTTTCAAAACATGTTCCAACAACATGGGAACTTATATCCTAAGACAAATCAAGATCAAAATGTGCACCAATCAAGATTTGACATTTAACATCCAGGATTTTTAAGATTCTTCCAAGATCTTCAAGATACTACAAGATCTTTCCAAGATTTTCAAGATTCTTCAAGGTTTTCAAGATTTGGAAAAACTCTTTAAGATTGTTTTCTATTGGTTGAATATGAAGTCCTTGTCTTCTTAGGATTATCCTTACTAATCTTTCATTATTTTATGTAACTTTAGAAGATTTTCCTTAAATATTATCTCGTGAAGGCAAAATACCTCTTTAGCCAATCACAATACATTCTTTTATTACTTGTTTCATTAGGAAACCTTTGTTTAACATGTTTTTTGGTAGCCAAACTCTTTATGGCAGAATTTACATTTAGACTTTAGGGTTTTTATGATATTAGCTAGATTATTTTGTAAGACTATATATAGCCTCCATTTAACCATGATTAAAAAAAGTTGAATGAATTATTCTTTTGGCTATAAGTTTTTGAGAGATTGATTTCTCTTTTTGAGTTCTTGTTAGGACTTGGTGAGATTGTTGAGTGAACTTAATAATTTTACAAACTCATTTAATCTAGATTTTAAATTACTTAGTTAATTCAAGATTGAAATTAACAAAACTTTGAATTTTTGTAATTTAAGTTGTTAGAAACAAGTTTTTTTATGGGTCTAATTGGGATTTGAAAATCAAATTTTATTGCTTGATTATTAAATAAATTTGAAACTTGTGCTAAGCATACGGGTAATGAATCCAATTCACCTTATTCATATCATCCAGTGTTTGGAAAATTAGACTGGATCGGTTGGTCGGATTGATAAAACTAGAAACTAAACTAGTGATCGATTCTATTACACTTGGTTCGGTTTTCAAAGTAAAGTTCATATATTTTTTAAGTATTATAATATATTTATATATTTTTAACATTTTTTATTTTTTAAAATTATTTTAATAATATTTTTAAAAATTTATTTATTATTAAACTAATTAAACTGGATAAATTAGATCACTTAGACCGATCGACCCGCAAATCAATCAGCTTATCGATTCAATGACCAATCTCAAAAACATTGGATTAATAGAGGGAACGAGTCTTATAAACGAATGTGGGTGGGATGAAAATATTACTATTGTCTAACGAGATATTGAATGACCAACTTGTTTTTAAATTTCTTCATGTGTCTCATGCCAAGTTGTAGCCTTCACTTACGAGATATTGGATAATAGTCGGGGTTTAGTATTGAACTGAAATAGTCCGTTATTATTTGTCCTCAGTGAAGTCCATGAACTCCGCGGTATTCCAGTGCACATCAGTTAATTAGGGGAGAAATTTTCCATATATATATATATATATATTGAATTGTTCATTCAATTTCATTATAAAAAATCTAATTCATTTTGAAATTGATCAAATTTAAAATTAATATTTGGCTTGAAATCGATCTAACCCAATCTAATTTGTGAGCCAATTAAATTAAATTAATTTTAACTTGATTTACAAATCAATTTGATTGAATTAATTTAAATTATTAAAAATCTTAAAATTTAATGTAAAAATCAAAATAATATATTTTTTAATTTAATAGAAAAAAATTAAAAGTGACTTGACTCGATAACATGACTCAAACATATTTGAAAAATCATATTATACTTGAAATTGACTAGATTCTAAACTGATTCAACTTGATCCACAGATTAATATGATAAATTCAATTTAAATTATTAAAATTTTTAAAATTTTTTTAAAAATTTTAAAAATATATTAATAATTTAAAAATAAAGCGATTTGAATTTCTTTATATATTTTAACCCGATGACTTAATTTGCTCACAATTTGAAATAATCCTACCTAAATCTACTAGAAACATGCGATCCAAAAATAATATAACCTGAAATTAATCTATCCAACCTATTTGCCATATATATATATTTGTATTCATGTCTTATTAAGCATATGAAAATGGAACCTATTTGCCCAACTAAAGCTGCTTGTCCTCTTAAGAGAAGTAAAAGTCCGAATGAGGAGTTTAGATTAGCAGTATAGATTTCTTTTTTCCTCATAATATGCCGATTGGTAAATCAGATGTTCTTCCATCCCGGCACTAAGCCAAGACTGATTAGCTCGAGTAAGGTGGCCCGAGGGCAAGAAGAGACAAAGAAGGTGAGATCTTAGCCTGGCAGTAGAAATTGTCTGTCCCTAAAGGCCTAAAACCGATATTAGAACAACATACAGGAATGATCGGGAGCTCAGGAATAGGGCTTTGACCTTATTACTCTGACAATGAAGAAGATTAAAAAAAAAAAAAGTTATGAATGGTTTTAAAGTTAAAACATCTCACATTAAAGATATATATAAAAGTAATCAAAATCTTGTATGACATCTCAACCTCACCACCCATTAACTTAAATTTTCAGGTTGAATAATGAGTCTTCTCCCTTTGTATTAGAGCTAAAAGAGTTAAACAAACCCACAATATTTTGCCTTCATGATTGCCAAGTGCTCTTGGCCTCTTTACTTTTTTAACATGAGTTTGACTTCGTACATTGATACACATATATGTCAATGAGCTTCATTTTATGCAATTTTCGGACAAATATTTATTTTGATCTCTTATTTTCATAAAATATTCAATCAAGTCTAAAGTTAAAATGTTGAACCTAATGAGAAAAATCAGCTTTTGATTTTTTTTTTCACTCAACTAAACACAATTTCATATAATTACAATAAGAAATATTATTATATGTTAAGATAATAAAAATAATTCCAAACGCAATATCAAAAATTATTAATGATAAAAATGAAAATTAAAAATTAAATATAAATTCCTAATATGTAAGTTGTATGAACTAAAATCAATTATCTCACTTTGTTCTCTTAGTAAACCATTTAAAGTCACTTCACTAATTACATTACCATCCAATTTATTTAAACATATAAAGTAAGTAAAAACTCATAAGTATATATTAAAAAGGCTACAATAAAAAAGATATAATATGTAACAAAACAAATATAATAAAGAGTTGTGATAATCTCCAAAACAAGTAATCTATAGATCCACGTAGATTTAAATTATAAACTTTTATATGCACAATTATTAAAAAATATATAACTTTAAAGCACAATTAACAAATTAAAAAAAGAGTGAAGTGTATTATTAAGTCTATTCATGGTAAGCAATTGGAATTGAAAATATTATCACTACAAACAAGTAAATTAAATAAGTTGAATAGTGAAATATAAATATATAATTGTGAAAATATGCATAATGTCAGCAAGTTTCAATAGATAGTAGTATCAATTCCACTGCATAATTAAATGAAGTTGACATAATTAAACCTGTGAATACACATCTTTTGCTATAACACAGTTATGTGGAGCCGTTTACATTTATGCTCATTTATGTAAAAAAGTTGGCCTATCTCATTCAACTTTGGTAAAATTATCCAAGTGATACTTTGATCAGTAAGGATTTAAGGCACCTCAGAGAGGGTGGTTAAAAAAGGAATCATTTTCATCTATGATTTGGGGACTGTTTTAGTTTTGGACACAAAGTCTGCTTTCTAGAAAAAAAAAATTACAAAAAACTAGAAAATATAATTTATCATTTAGCTGTAATATTTTCTAATTTAGAAAATTAGAAAACTGTTTTCTAAATTCTCTAAATTTTAACATGTATTGGAAAACTAAAAAAATATATATTTTCTAAGTTTTTCAAATTTTTTTCTCTTTCTTTTTTTTCTTCTCTCTATCTCCTCCCTCTTTCTCTGCTCCTCTCTCTCTTTCTCTACTCCTCTCTCTCTAGTCCTCACCTCCTCATATATATTTTTTATTATTTTTATTTTTAGTTATACTATTATATTATAATTATAATTTTTATTATTTTATTATTTCTTACTAAATTTAGGTAAATTTTTATTAACTTTATTTTGTTTTAGTTTGATAATTAAATTTTCTCATTTTCATCTAGCCATTACTTGCTACCACCACCTAATTCTCCTTTGTCAACTGTTATTATCATTTTAAACCTTTTGCCGCCAATAAGTGTGTATTTTTACTTTAATTTGTGACTTTTTTATTTTTAAAATAAATTACAAACTGAAATTAATACATTATATTTTAATAAAATAATACTTTAAAATATATAGTATAATATTTCTATATTAGTAAATAAATTATATATAAATAAATTTAAGTTAAAGACATAAATAATGAATTGGATACGTTCGAAAAATGTAAAAAAATAATTTGGATAAAATTAATAATAAAAAATATACTTTATAATTTTTATTATAACTTCATATAAATACCAAACTTGAAATGGTTATCAATAATTTTCTATTCATAATAATTATATTTTCATATAACTTAATAATTATATTTATATTATATAAAAATTTGTCAATCACTCAAAAATAGATTTATAGCAGTTAACATTTTTTCAGTTTTGTCTATTATACATATAGTAAAGTTTGATGAACATGTTTTAATTTCATTTTAAATAAATTAATTTATTAAAATTAATTAGATGTACATAGTAATTATTTTAAAATAAATATATTTAATATTAAATACTAACGTATGAATCACAATAATAAATATTATATTAAATAACAAGTGATTGTAATATATTTTAGTAGAAAAAATAAAAAATTAGACAAATAAATATGACTTCTATTTTTTTATTTTCTATTTTAGAAAATAAAAAACTGAGAAACAAAGAAAAGGAAAAGAAAACTAGAAAACAAAAATAAAAAATGTTTTCCTAAACTAAACATTTCCTTAAAAACCTCATATGTAAAATTCAATTTTCTTCACATGTTGGTACGACACTGATCACTACAACACTGGTGAAATCGGGCTGGATTATAATTCATTGCTAATTAGCGATAATTTACTATTAAAACATAAGTTTTTGGCCCTGAACTAGCTATAGATAGATAATGACGGATATTCTATCACTAAATTGGCACTCCTTTACTGTTGTGAAATTTAGCAACGGATTTTATGATAGAATGGCAGAATAAAAGTAGCGCAATCAAGGCACCAAAATTTTGCGATCAAATTGATAAATTGCAATTAAAAAATTTATCTCTAAGTAGCGATGGATTCTGAAGAAGTTGGGAAATTTAATAATTTTTATTCATATGAACAACAATATAGATATATACAACATTGAGATACCAATTAGGAAGACTTCCTAATTAAGAATCCTCTATTAATCCTCTAATTAAGTCTA
>CATIWR010478731.1:0-28955 GCA_949677035.1 Omphalea diandra | reverse complement strand
TTTTCATCTTCTTTCTTCAACTTTGGTCTATGAATTTTAAACAACCATAGTGATGCAAACCTACCCATTTGGATTTTTCTACATTTTTCACTAAATCTCATCTGGTTTTTGTTCGTTTGATCTTATACCATACATATGCATATTAAAGATTGAATATTTAAGATGTTTTTCAGGGAAAAGAATTAGCCATGGGAACCTAGAGATGAGATCCAAAAAATTTTGATTTCTTTTTTCTTTTTTGATTTCTTGCTTTTCCTTTGTTTTCATGCTCAGGTAAGTGTGTGTTGTGTAAGAGAGTGGTTACAGTGAGATGAGGTGCTTTTGTTGGTAGCTGGTGATTGTTGCATCGGTAAAGGGCTTAATTATAATTGCTTTGTTTGTCTAAAAGAGGAGCAATCTGGTGAGGGGTTGCTGTACTCGTATACAATCTAGTAAGAGGAGATAGTTTGCTCGCGTTTGAGGTGGTATGTTGGTCAAATCGAAGGCGACGACGTTGGACACAAAATACCTATACACCGCCGATTCGTTTTTACCCTTATTCAGGACCTAGTGCGGATAAGGCTAGAGTTGTCAGTCCGTTGGATCCTTACCAGTAAGACTTTAAAGATGGGCTAGAATATGCAATTTGCGTATATGAAGTAGCAAAAGGGGAAAAGGCTAGACTTTTGCCCAAATGCAACCATGGATTCCATGTAGATTGTATTGACACGTGGTTTGAGTCTCATTCTTTTCGCCCTCTATGTAGAAACTCAGTAGCACCTATCCTCAAATGCTCCAGTTTGGATGGTCATGATTCACAAGCAGGCCCGATCCGGTCTTGGCCTAGGGCCCTTAATTTTTTTAAAAAAATTATAAAGAAAATAATTAAAAATAGGTCTTAAAATCATGTCTTGCTTAGAAAAAATGTCTAACTTGTTAAAAAGAAAAACTAATTTTTTTTTAGTTAAAAAAGGCCTCTATTTTTTTTCTTTACGAAAGAGGGCTCCAATGTTATTTTTGTGTGTGAAAAAACAGTTTAAAAAAAATTATTTCTCAATTCTCAATAAAAGAGGTTTTTCTTTTTTTTGTTTTTTGCCCAGGGCCTCTATAAGTGTAAGGCCGACGCTGTTCACAAGATAATATTTAGTCTCCTAAGAAAATTTTGGCTCCTGGCTATTCTACGTAATCTCTAAATTTTCTTACATATGTGTTGTTTTGGGGTGACCACACTTGGGTAAGAATTGATGGTGGTGGCGGCGACTATCAGTGTACTGACTAATTCATTGGATGAGTGTTTGAAAGGATATCTCAAGTGAGAAATACAGAGACGAGTGCCTAAGAGAGAGAAGAAGCACGTGGTAAGTATATGATAGTGGTGGGACCCATGTTCGTGATTCGGCACTGTAGGTCCCACGTCTAGTTAGGTGTCTAAATTTGAACGTTAATCTACTGACACGTGTTAAAGATACATGACACATCATCACTTCGATCAGTTTATGGACCGAGAATTCCATAAATTGACTAATCTGAAATCATAAATATACTTTCAAAACTGAATTAAATAAAATTATAGATATATAACTATTATAGAATTCCACTCATATTTTAGTGACTAATAGAGTTAATTACCTCTCAAGTGAAGATAACAAATAATTCATTTATGATCAAATTACTATATATGTATATTTATATTCAATTAATTCACTTAATTTTTAATCTCACTGCATTTTGAATATAAAATAATAAATATTTTAGTCTAATTAAATATTTGCTTTAATTTGGTGCATTTAAACAAAATTTTGAATTAAAAAATTAAATATGTTAAAATTGATCATTTATTACAATGCAATTCTTTCCTCTATTTTGATTTTTTTTTTAGTTTTTCTTCTTCAACTCTTTCTTTCATTTTAATTTCGTTTAATTTTCTTCTTCTTCAATTCAATATTGTACTTTGAATTTTAGTTTTTTTAATTCTCCTTTTTCAATTCTTCAATTCATCTAATAATCTTTCTTTTGATATCCTGAATTAAGATATTAATAGGCCAAATTATATATATATATATATATATATATATATATATATATATATAATTAAAATAATAATATGATAACTTATTTTTAGTAGTTTTATTCAATCTATCTATTATTATTATTTTGATTCATTAATTCATTTTTAGTATTTAACTCTCGTAATAAATAATATTCATTTTTAGTATTTAACTCTCGTAATAAATAATATGTTAATGAATATTAATTAGGTCACTATTATGACTAATAATATAATTAACTTTCAAATTTTATTTTTTCTTTTTGTTTACTTATTTTAATTCAATTACAAATTATGATTATATATTTATTATATTTTAATAAAAATTTGTAACATAAAATTTAATCTTATATATTCTTATAAAAATAAAATATTTATATATTAATAAATAATATAAAAAATCAAAATTTCACAATTCAATATTAATACAGTAACAATTACTATATACTGGAACAATAAACGAACATTAAAAATTAAATATGATATTTTAAATAATAAATAATATGTCAAAATTTCACTATATTAAATATATTATTAATATTAAAGTTATTATTTTAATATCATTTAATAAATATAAATAATAATAATAATATTATTAAAAATATATAAGTTCACATTAAATTTTAAAAAAATTCAAAAATAACTTCAAACTAAATAAAGTGTGAAATACCTGACTAATTAACAAATATTGAATAAGCATGGCAAGGTGCTCTGGACAAGATCCATGAGTATTCATGCACACTATCTGTCTCGCCTTGGCTTATCTAATAACTCACATTTGCCGCTTTGTAATTTTATTTATAACAACAGTTGCTTATTAACACTCTTTTCAATAATATTTTTTATTTAATTGATTAATATTATATTTAATTTAAAATTAAAAAATTAGTTATAATATTAAATAATTCATTATAATAAACAAACAAAATTTACTTTTGAACATAAAAATTTTACATAATATTTCAAATATTAAATTTAACATGATAATATATACCAATCAAATAGAGAGTGTTGATAAGTAATATTTGCTAGTATTTCTCTTTTATTTAATTAACTTCAAAATAATGTAATAATAAATAATTATTTTTCTTTTTATGTATACATTAAATAGTAAAATTTATTTTTTATAAATAATCAAATTATCTCTTTATAGAAATTAATCATTTCATAGAGAAAAATAAATTTGACAAAAAATAAAACAATCTCATATGTGTGTATATATATATATATACACACACCAAAGAAGTATTATTAAAAAATTATTAAATTTTATAGTATTACCAAAAACACCAGTATTAGCACAAGTACAGTGGTTACCACTTATATGAAAAAAAAACTTGGCATATATGACAATCCCAATTTTTGAAGAGAAATTTTGAAAATTTTGTATAAATTTTTCTGAAGTGTAAAAGTAATTTAAAATTTAAAGAATCTGACGAGGTGAATGCCAACAATGGAGCTTCAATGCTCAAGTCAGTACAAGAGGCTAAAAGGAAATGTAGGCATTGCATGTGAATTTGGTGTGAAGAAGAAATTTATAGTTCTGCCTTTCTTGGGCAGGGGCGTTTAATCTTATTTGTTCTTATTTAGACCCTGGCCTGTTAGACTCAGCCGCGTCTCATTGGTCTAGGGATAAACATTCGGTCAGTTCGGTTCAAACTAAATTAAAATTTTAAAAATCGAATAAACCGAATTTAGTTTAATTTAAAACTAAATCGATCGAAATTTAAGAAAAAATCGAAGTAAACTGAACAAAAAAAATCGGTTTGGTTCGGTTTTCAGTTTTGAGCTTTGAATGAGCTATAATTGTGATAAATTAATTTGGATTTTTTTATCTTATATATAACAATTTATTTTTAGTTTTTTAAACTCAAATTAAAAGCCAAATTAAAAAAAAAAAACTCACAAATCGATTTATTCGATTTTCTCAATTCTAAACCGAACTAAAATTGAAAACCGAATTTCTCTATTTTTCTAAACCAAACTGAACTGAATTTACTTTAAAATCAAACCGAATAGACCGAATTCACTCAATTCGGTTTAGTTTTTCAGTTTCGGTTCTGTTTTGCTCACCCCTAATTGGGTCTCTCTAGTTTGTGAGTCCAAAATTCTGGGTATCGCTATGGATTTAGGCAATGATAGACAAGGGTATAAATAGAGATAGTTAATGGATAGTTAGGGTGATACGGATAGAGTTAAAATATGTAGAGTAATTTTCCTTTTTTAAAAAAATCAAAATGCGTAGCATGATAAATAACTCTTTTATTTATTTATGATTAATTTAATATTTAATATGGGTTTTTATTTCCATGTAACTCATTTACCCCACCTATTTACTCATTAAAATTTGAATTTTTGAAACCAGACCAATTTTCAAATTTAGAGCCTTAAAAGGGAGGGGGTTGAATAGAGTAATAACAAGTAATCAAAAATAAAAACTAAGTGCGGAAATATATGAAAATCAAGACATAAAATTTATAGAGTTTTGACATAACTTGTCCATGTCCTTTCCTCTAGTATTTCCACTAGAGTCTTCACTATCTAGATAATTAAAAGTGCTATCAATAACCTTTACAACAATAGTTTCCAAACACTTCCAAGTCGTTACAAGTAAACTTATGGGTGTTACTAAAACCTTATTCCAAAGTAGTTTCCAGTTACTACCTTAAACTTTTCACAAAATGTGGTTTTTAATATCTCCTAGCCAAGGGTTTCCTCAAACAAAATACAACTTTAAAGATGTGAATAACTTTTTTACTCAGGCAATAAAACACTTTAAAGTACAATCACAAAGTAGTTGAAAGTTTTGAGAGAATATTTGGAGAGCTTAAGCTCTATTTTAAAGATAAGACTTACAAGTTTTAAACAATGAACTTCTCTTAATTGCTAGATCACTCTTAGTTCACCCTTTTGATTTGAAAATAGCTTTCACAATAAAATGCTTACTTAATGGAACAATTCTTTTATTGTTTCTGTTGAGATCGGGTCTTTTATAAGTTGAAACAAAGAACTAGTCATTAGAAAGAAAGTTGTCATTTCATATTACAACTGTAGACAATCAATGCCTGTTGGAAATTCTCCACGCCTATTGTTAAGTCATCAACCATCATTGATTTTATGAAAATGAGTGATTGTTAAGCAAAATCTAACTTCAATGGTCGTGGGTACTAACGAAACGTCCACTGGGACTAGTTGTTAAAGAAAAGTTTATCTGAATGCTCCTCCCTTAACTTTTTCATTCATTTATTCAACTAACTTCAATGGTTGTTGGATGTTCTCAATGCCTATTGGGCTTCAATATCAATCCTTGTTGAAGTATGAAAAATGCCCATTATAGATTTCCAAAAAGGTGTGAACTTGATGATATGTTTTCCAAGATCTTCAATAGTACTTCAATGACTATTAGTGAACTTTCAAAGCTCATTGGACATCCTGAACGCTTGTTGCATTATTAAGTGTCTCGTTGGAAGTTCTAGACCTTTAGTTCAATCTAGGAAGCTTTTCTAATGCCTGTTTCGAGATCTTGAGAGTTTTGTTCAATTCAAATCACTTGATCTAACACCTGTTGTGAAAAGGCAATGCCTATTGTGAGATCAAGAACAATGTCAATTACAAAATTACAACACCCATTGCAAAGTTCAATGTGCATAGCTCATGCACTTAAGTTCTCCAATGTCTGTTGTAATAGAGGACAACACCTATTGTGAGATTCAGAAGACTTTGCTCATGATAGGGTGATACTCCAATGCCAGTTGAGTTCCTTCAATGCCCGTTGCCAGAGTCATAATGCCTATTGGATAATGGCAACAACCATTAGACTGTCAAGCTTAGTTTGTTTGATATTAACTTTCTTAATAATCAGAGTTTCTAATCATAACTCTTTCTTTTATCATCATAGTTTAACGAATTGATGTACCTGCGAGAATTAACATAAATAACTTGGACAAAGGTTAGCTCTTAGATATGTTTGTGTTCATCAAAACAAGACTTGGAACTTAAAGGTTCAACATTCTCTCCCTTTTTTTATGGTGACAAACAATCTATCAAAGTCAACCAATCTTACAAAACCAATAGGTGTATATGTTATAAAATGATCAATTACTAACTCCCCCTTAAACATGTCATTTGTTCAAACTGCCCCTATAACATGGGTTTCTCCTTTAATAAGAGATCATCCTTGACAAGATTTCTTAACATTTTGCTCATATGGATTTTGCCCATATTACTTCCCCTTAAGCTTATATTATATGCACCATTATATTAAGCTTACATTTCTTATTTCTCCCCTTTTATCATTATCAAAAAAAAAAAAAAATCAATAGCAAGGGAATATGAAGCATATATAAAGAGAATATAGATAAAGAATTAACTTTCCATTACAAAAGTAATGTTGTCCAATATATCAATTATTTTTAAAAACAAGGACACAAACAAAAAGAAATAAAATAAACTATTCATCATGATGAGGTGAGGTTTTAGAAGGTGAGTTAGGTTTTAGTGTTAAGGGCTTTATGGATTCTTTAGACTTTTTAGGGTCATTTGTTGCATCTAGTTCTTTGGAAGGAAGATCTTTGGGATGTTGACTCATCTCATGTGGAACCTCTTGCTGCTTTTGAGTACTTGGACTCTCTAATTGCATATTCAACCCTTCTACTATCTAATCTCGTGTTTGTTTGATGTCCTTCATCTCTCTTTGAAGTTTTTGAACCTTCTAATGTAGAGAGGTAGTAGAGGACTCAACTTTTATTATTGTAGCAGTGAGGGCCTTTAGTTACTCAAACACCTTCTACTCAAAGGAAGTAAAGGTTGGAGCAATTGGAGTAGGTGCGCTTGTGCCTATTCCTTCAACTATTGTCATGCCTACCCTAACAGCCGCTTTAAAATCCTTATTTTCCTCTTCCTCGTGAGGAGCTTGCCCTTATTCAAGTACTCTTTTTGTCAACCTAGTGTCCAGTCTTTGCAGGATCCCTATGCTTAGTAGCTTCTTCTTGCAAATGAGCTCATTGTGAGGTAGCTTTTCCAACATTACATTAGCTTCTTCAAGCTCTTCTTCAATTTGGAGGATTGCTTTTATAAGCTTTGCAATCTTTATGATGTAATGAGCCATCATAAATTTGTTTGCCTTGTCCACTTGCCCATTTATTCTCTGCATCAAAAGCAAGGGTGTATTTATCTTTTGTTTGTTCTTCATGCACCAGAGGTATAAAAAGATATGCTATGGTGCAGTAGCCATTGCATTGGCCTTTTCATTTATGTTCCAAGAAATGAACCTGTGGGCAATCCTAAGGGCTTGACTTTTGATCTTTGAAGTTTTGCTATTGTTACTATTGTAGTTACTTTTTCCATCAGATGTGAACTTTCAGAACCAATTACATCAACTTTGAAGGTTGGAGGAGGCTTTGTAAATCCAAATGAGGTAGCATCAAGGCATTTAGCCAAATCATTTGCCTTAATCTTGTACTTCTTCCCAAATAGCCTAAACTTGATCATGTCAGCCTCAATGTAGACATCACAGTCATTCCCCAATACTTCTAAAGTAGTAAAGAATTCCTTTGTGAGTTTCAAGTAGGGTTCCCTGATATAATAAAATAGCTTCTAAGTAATACCTATGAATAACTCTTCAACTTGCTCTACTAATCTACACCTTTGAAGATCATTCCACTCTAAAAATTTTCCACCACCAAGCAGCCTTTTTAGTAATTTTTAAGCTAGTTGTTTTTATTTTTCATCATTGAGCTGAAATTTTTGGGTTATAAGATCTGTTATAGGCTTAGGGCTAGGTTTGAGAGAGTACTTTATTCCAATCACCTTTCCCTTCCCTTTCGATTCATGAGATATCTTAGGCTTTTTCTTCTACGGAGAATCTATCTTTAATGTCTCTATTATTCTTTTCTTTTATTAAGCTAACATTGATGTTAGATTCTCCTTAGTTTTATAGTATGAGCTTGTGTAGGAAGGTTGAAGGTTCTTCCTAGTGGGTTGCTTGTATTTTTTAATGGTGTCCGATTTATGTGCCATTTGATTATGTGAATGAGTATTTGATGTAAGGGAATATGTAACAATTTATTTCAGAATTGAGATAGATGAGTAGAAAAGCAAAACAAAGTATAAAGTAAAATGATTTTAAGGTTTAGGGAGAGGTTTAAATAGAAGTTCAATGAGCTCCCATTTTTAAAAAATATAACTGTTGGGAGTGTTCAATGGCTATTGCGAGTTAGGCAATGACTGTTGGACATGACCATTAGCTTGCTCTTACAAGTGTTCTTTACCTAACGATAGTGGCTAGTTTGCAACAACCATTAGGTGATGAACAATAGTCATTAGAGATTCGCAATGATCATGGAGACCAACAAAATCAAAATGAGAAACTCATAAGTAACACAACAGTCATTTGCCATTTTTTTCAAGACAAAACTAAGTTTAAAACAAAATTTTCAAAGTTACAACCATTTTGAAAACTTAGCTGATGAATGTTATTAATCAAATTAAATGAAATAATCATGAATTCAATTAATATAAGGACAGTTTAATTAACATCATACACAATTAAAATCTTTAGGTATTGAATTTAAAGACTTTAATGGTGATCAATTCAAGTAACAATGATCAAGTATCAACACAACAATGATCATAAATATATTGCGAAGGAGAAGAACATGTTTGAAGCTAATTCAAGGTATTTCCATCAATCATACCAAGTTCGCTTTTGATGAATTACATCCTTTCATCACAAAGAGGTTTAGTAAAATATCTACTAATTGATAATTAATATCAATAAATTCTAAAATAATATTGTTAATATTCACATGATCCCTAAGAAAATGATGTCTTATGTCTATACGTTTATTTCTAAAATGTTGAATGAGATTTTTGAACAAATTTATGGCACTAGTGTTATCACACTTAATAGAAACTTGATTTACAACCACTTTGTAATCAAGAAGTTGTTGTTTTATCCATAAAATTTGTGCATAACAAAGGTTAGTTGCCACCTACTTACTTTCTGCAATTGATAAAGCAATTGAGTTTTACTTTTTGCTACTCCAAGACAATAAACTTTGACTAAGCAATTGCCATATGCTTGAAAATGCTCTTTCTATCTAAGGTACACCCAATAAAATCAACAACAGAAAATGCATTTAACTTAAATGAAGAACTCTTAAGATAACAAAGTCTTAATGAAGGAGTACTAACTAGATACTTGAGTATGTGTTTCATAGCATGTAAGTAAGACTTTTTAGGATTAGATTAATATCTAGCACATAATCAAACACTGAACATAATATCAGTTTTAGAGGCTGTGAGATTAAGTAGACTTCCAATCACACCTTTATATAGCTTTTGGTTCACATTCTTACCATGTTCATCAATGCTTAGCTTGATGCTGGTGCTCGTAGAAGTTTTACACAGTTTGTTGTTTTTCATGCCAAATCTTTTGATTAGTTCCTTTGTATATTTGGCTTGGCTGATGAAGACTCTTTCTCTTTCTTATTTGATTTGCAATCCAAGGAAGAATTGAAGTTCTCCCATCATGCTTATTTCAAATTCATTATCCATCATTTTAGAAAAATCTTCACATAAACAAACATTAGTAGTACCAAATATGATATCATCTACATATATTTGCATCAACAATAGGTCCTTATTCTTTTCCTTAGAAAAGAGAATTATGCCTACCAAACCTTTGGAGAAACCTTTCTCTATAAGAAAGTTACTCAATCTCTCATAACAAGCTCTTGGAGCTTGTTCAACCCATATAAGGCGTTGGTTAGTTTGAACACATAGTTAGGAAAACAATGGCTTTCAAAACCAGGGGGTTATTCAATATACACTTCCTCATCAATGTACCATTCAGAAAATCACATTTGACATTCATTTGATATAACTTGAAATTCATATGAGATGCAAATACAAGTAGAATTCTAATGGCTTTAAGTCTAGCTACAGGTACAAAAGTCTCATCAAAGTCAACCATTTCTTCTTAATTATAGCATTTGGCTATAAACTAAGCCTTTTTTCGTACAATATCTCCATGTTCATTATGTTTATTTCTAAATACCCATTTAGTTCTAAGAATAGAATGGTTATGAGGTCCACACTTAGTTTTTCTCAAATACCCATCTAGGAACTAAGGTCCACACTTAATTTTTCTCAAATTGATTGAGTTCTTCTTGTATTACAAGAACCCAATGTTCATCTTTAATGGTCTCATTTATAGTCTTAGGATATATAAGGGATATAAAATCAAGATTAGTATATGCATTTCTAAAAGAAGATCTAGTTATTACCTGACTTGATGGATTGCCAATGATAAGATCTCTAAGATGATCTTTCTTGAAAATTTAATCCCTTTCTAGCTGAGTTTGCTTTTCACTAAGAGTGGGAAGAGGTGGATCTTCATTTCCTTCATTTCTCATGTCTTGTGTCTTATCCACATTCTTTCCTTCTTCTCCAATGTTTAACTTACTCATAGGACCTGCAAAATCATTAATATCTTCTTCTTTTCTTGATGAAGTGGGGTCAAATTCATCAAATACAACATGCATAGACTCTTCTACAATAAGTGTTGTCTTATTAAAGACTCTATACCCTTTGTTAGTAGTAGAGTATCTAAGCAAAATTCGTTTATTAGATTTGGAGTCAAACTTGCTAAGGTTGTCTTTCATGTTTAGAATAAAACACTTACAACCAAAAACTTTGAAATATGTAATCTTAAGCTTCCTATTATTCCATAACTCATAAGGAGTTTTTTTCAGCAAGGGCCTCACCAAGACTCTATTTTAAGACATAGTAAAAGATGTCTACAACTTTAGCCCAAAGTACTTAAAAAGATTGTACTTATTCAATATGATTGTAGCCATTTCTTGAAGAGTTCTATTCTTTCTTTCTACCATAGCATTCTATTGTGGTGTTTTATGAGTTAAGAAGATGCATGAGATACCATATTCATCACAAAAGCTATGAAACTTAGCATTCTCAATCAAATCCTTTTTAGTTTTGAATTCTCTTGGCAAAGGTCTTAAAAACATCAAAATAAGAATCCTTATGAGGGAGGAACAATACTTAAGTATATATAGAGTAATCGTCTACTATGATAAATACATAATGTATGCCTCCCAAGTTAGATACTCTAATGGGCCCAAATTAGATCCATTTGAGGATTTAATTTGTTTACTTTTATGATATGCTTCATAGACTCCTTCCTTTATAAACTTGATTTTAGGTAGACCTTCAACTAAGTTTCTTTTCTTTAGCTTATTGAGGAGGTCCATGCTAGTATGTCCTAGCCTTCTATGTTAGGTTTTACCTATATCCACTATGAAAACTAAAAACTTTACATTATGGTTAACAAGAGAGTTTAAATCAATCACATAAATATTATGAACTCTTCTACCAATGAACAAAATTTTTTTATCGTTCATCCTTGACACATAGCATGGTTGTGGCTCAAACATAACCTTAAGGCCTTTGTCACACAACTGACTTACACTTAGAAAATAGTGTTTGAGTCCATCAATAAGTAGTTCTTTATCACAGATAGGTGAGTCATCATCCTAACCAACTTTACCTACACGAACAACTTTGGCTTTGTTGTTGTCTCTAAAAGACTCATTTCCAAGACCTTTAATCTTTTTCAATTGTGTGAAGAACTTCCTTTCTCCTGTCATGTGCTTTGAACATCCACTATCAAGATATCACTCTTGCTCTCCAACTTGGGATTTCAAGCACACCTATAATTAAGGAAGATTATGTCTTAAGTACTTAAAACTTCTTGGGTCCTACAGTGTTAATTGTTGTCAACTGCTCATCATACCTTCTAGAATAGTAATGATAGGCAATGTGACCATAAATAACACAGTAAAAACAATCACCATTAAAGTAAGCCAGCGTTCCACTTCTATATGGAACATGTATATAATGTCTTCTAGACTTGTAGCTCCTTTGACCAATGTGTCTTGGAGTACTTCTCAAGTGAGGGATTCTTTTGTGTTATGTGTGTCTATATCCATAATTATATGAGGTTTGTGTCTTTGCACACTTTGCCCTTTAGGCTTGTATGACTGGTACATATAAGCACAATTTGCTCTAGTTGGAGCATTTCTTAATAATGTGTGATTGTGTTGAGACTTTCCTTTTAATCCATTATTAGTGGAATTTCCTTTTTTGAAACCTTTTGGCTTTATAACATCGTTAGAAACATTATTCTCTTTGCCTTAACAAAGACCGTTTGAGAAAATGAGGGATCTATTGAAGTGGTGACATTATAACCTAATCCATATTTGATGGATGGGCTATTTTAAGCCTCAAGGATGGAGTCTAACTTTTTCTTTCCTTTGGTGAACTTGATGAGATTTTCCTTTAGTTGATGTTCTCAGCTGTGAGAGACTCTACCTTTTTAGTTAGAGTTTCTTAACTTTTAACATTTTCTTTTAAAGATTTATTCTCTTTTTGAAGATAAAAAATGTTGAACTTGAGAATCTCAATAGTCATAGTGAGTTTAGCAAGCATAGAGTATAGCTTTTCTTTAGAGTAGGTGTTAAAAGGATTTACCTCTTTGTCACTATCATTGTCACATCACTACTGGATGAGTGTTCACTTAAGGATTTGTTTAGCTATTCCGTAATTGCCATGAGATAGAGGTTAGCTGGCTCATTTTTTGTTTCATTCTAGAAAGGAACTTGATCTTCTTGATCTTAGGACAATCTGATTTAAAATTCCCTTTCTCATTGCATCTATAGCAGATGAGTTGACTTTTAGTTCCTCTCTTCTTATATCTCCTTACATTTTTGCTTTTTTTATTTTAAAAGGAATTTATTTACTTGGTAAGTGATGTGGGCAAACTGCTCATCTTCACTACTATCTTTATCATCACTTGAAGAAGAAAAAGTTAGTGAATAAGAAGGAGTTTTAGAACATGCCTCTTTGGCTTTCAATGCTAAGTCTTTTTTTTTCTCATTTTTATGTTTTGAACAAGTTTTTCAATAGTGATTTCATAAACCAGTAACTTTCCCATAAGCTCATCAAGAGATAGGCCCTCAATTTGTTGACTTTCTCTATAGTTGTCTTCCTAGCTTCGCATTTATCTTTAGGAAGAGTTCTCAGGATTTTTGCTACCATGTCCTTATTTTAATAAGATTTCTCCAAAGTTTTGAGAGTGCTCACAATGTCTATAAATCTATTATACATCTCAATAATAGTTTCACCAGGTTGGTATAAAAAGGTTTCATACATGAATGTATGCAAATGAATCTTTTGTTTTTTTTCTTCACTAGTTCATTCATGCTGAGTTTGCAAGGTGTCCTATATTTCTTTGGCTGATGTGCACGTTTTCAACTTAGTATACTGAGACTTATGGATTGCATAAAAAAAATGCATTGCTTCTTTATTCTTTAAGTTTGCCTTCTTTTCTTCAACAACCCATTCACTTTTAGGCTTTGGTATTAGAACTTCTCCCACTAGCTTTGTTGGTACCTCTCTTCCTTTTTCAACAATGCCCCATAAGTCAATAGTTTCACCATTAAGAAAGATCTCCATACGATTCTTCTAGTACTCATAGTCATCTCCCTTGAAGAATGTTGACTTATGGATGGATTGTGATTCTTCATGACTTGCCATGATTTTTGCTTTGAGCACTTAAGCTTTGATGAAAAGACTTGCTTTAATATCAATTTTTATCCCTTGATGCCCTAGAAAGAAGGGGAAGGGGGGGAGGAGGTTCAATAGGGTAATGATAAGAAATTAAAAATAAAATCTAGATGCAAAAATGTATGAAGAATTAAGACATAAGATTTATAGAGGTTCAATATAACTTACCTACGTCCCCTCCTCTAGTATTCTCACTAAAGCCTTCACTTCGATAGCTTAAGGTGTTATCAACAACCTTTACAATAGTAGTTTTCAAACATTACCAAGCCATTATAAGTAGGCTTATTGGTGTTACTAAAATTTTATCCTAAAGTAATTTTCATGTACTACCTTAAAACTTTCACAAAGTATGATTTTTAAGATCTCCTAACCAAGGGTTTCCTTAAACAAATTACAATTTTAAAGATAAGAATAACTCTCTCACTCAAACAATAAAACAGTTTAATAAGAATAACTCTCTTACTCAAACAATAAAACAGTTTAAAGTATAATCACAAAATATGTTTGATATGGTTGAGAGTATTAGAATATCTGGAAACTTATGTTTCAAACTTTGTTTTGAAGATAAGACTTGTAAGCTTTAAACAATGAACTTCTTTTGATTACTAAATCACTCTTGATTCACCCTTTTGATTTGAAAATAGCTTTCATAACAAAATACTTGCTTAAGGGAACAGTTCTCTTATTATTTTTATTGAGAGCAAGTCTTTTATAGGATGAAACAAAGAACTAGCCATTAGAATGAAAACTGTTACTTCATGTTACAGTTGTAGACAATCAACACCCATTGGGAATTCTCCACGTCTATTGTTGAGTCATCAACCATCATTAATTTTATGAAAATGGGTCGTTGTCAAACATAATACAACTTCAATGGTCGTTAGTACTAATGAAATGCCTGTTTAGACTAGCTATTAGAGAGAAGTTCATCTCCACACTCCTGCTTTGACTTTTTCATTCATTTATTCAACTAACTTCAATGGTTGTTAGATTTTCTCAACACTTGTTGGGCTTTAATACTAATCATTATTGAAGAATGAACAATGCCCATTATTGATTTCTAAAAAGCTGTAAATTTATGCTCTATTTTCCAAGATCTTTAACAATACTTCAGTGGCTATTCGTGAACTTTTAATGGTCGTTGGACATCCTGAACGCCTGTTGTGTTATCAAGTGTGCATCATTGGAGGGTCTAAAACTTTAGCTTAATCTAGGGAGCTTTTCCAACTCTCATTGGTAAGATCTAATGCCTGCTTCGAGATCTTGAGAGTTTTGCTCAATTCAAGTCACTTGGTCCAACACTTGTTGTGAAAATGCAACACCTATTTTAAGATCAAGAACAAGGCATGTTGCAAAGTTCAATGTGCATAACTCAAACGTTTGAGTTATCCAATGCCTGTTGTGAGATCCAAAAGACTTTGCTTATACTAGGTTGATACTCTAACGCTTGTTGAGTTCTTTCATGCTCGTTGCCATTATCCAACAAGCATTGCCATTATCCAACAAAAGTCATAATGCTTGTTGGATAATGGCAACACCTGTTGGACTGTCAAGTTTTGTTTGCTTGAATTTTACTCTCTTAATACTTGGAATTTCTAATCACTACTCTTTCTCTAATCATCATAGTTCAACGAATTGATGTACCTACAAGAATTAACACAAATAACTTGGACAACGGTTAGTTCTTAAATATGTTTGTGATCATCAAAATAAGATTTGAATCTAAAGGTTCAACAATTTTTTAAAATAATTAATCACATTACATTAAAATATTTAAAATTTAATAAAAATAATTAAAATTAAAATTTATATATTTTATAAAATTTAAATCAAAATAATCAAGTCTATTTAAAATTTTTAATTTTAATTATTTCTAATGAATTTAATTTTTTCTTTTTACTTATAGTCCACCTAATTTAATGTCTCAGTCAAATTTTCAAAACATTGCCTTAGACTCCATCTTAGCAAACCATTCCCTTTGCTTTTACATAGATTTGTTGTGGCTCTATTTTATTTGTGGTTGACTTTATTTGTATAAATATATTCTACAATTGTTTTGATTTCATTTTATCTATGATTGACTTTATTTGTATACAAACCTTAGATGAAACCTAAAAAAAAAAATCTAAATTAGTGTGCAATCCAATCCTATTCGAGGAAGACAAAAGAATAAACGACATTAGAATAGTCAAGAAAAATATATTAGTTTATATACTTTGTGATATGGCAAGCTCTAAATGGAACATAGATTGCAACTATAAAAATGGTTATTATGTTGAAATTGAGAAAAAACATCAAAGAAATGATGCTTAGAATTGATCTTAGAGTAAAATCTCATATGGAATCTAATGTTATAATCCTAAGGAAGTAGTCAGGTACATATTAGAAATACAAAGAAATGATAGCAAATTTGGATGGAATGATGACCAAAAGATGTTGATTGGTGACATGAACGTTTATATGGGATGGATGAAGGTAATTACTTTAAATTTGTATCTTTCTTAGTGTCTTTAAGTTTTTAATATTACATTTATTTTCTTAAATCAAACTATTATTATGTTTGTAGAGTTATAAAAAGCGCTAGCTTTATACATGAAGCCTTTGTGCATTTTGATTGATTAGCTAAAATATATGCAAAGATAGAGTTATCGAAGAAAGAGCTTGAGGTCTTAGTGAAGAAGAAGAAGGAGATATTAGGGAAAATAGTAATTGTGAAGGCAATGACATAATTAATTCACAACCGATCAATAGGGATAACACAACTCCAACTCAAATTGCTACACTATATAATTTGGAAATAGAAAGTGTAAAAAGTCTTGATTCTATTAATGCATAGTTTATATGCATATTAAAGACTATCAAGAGTTTTGTTAAAAACTAAATGAGAGCCTTCCATGTCTTTGAATGAAATGAAGAAGACATTTATTTATCATATAGATCTTGATGAGAAAAGAAAAAAGGTATAGAATATCTTGAAAGATGTTTAAGGATTCACTCCAATTGAAATGGCTAAAGCTACAAGACTCATAGGGCTAGATGATAAGAAGGTTGAGATTTTTTACGGTACATCAAATGATTATCAATATGTTTAACATCAGATCGAAGATCAAATCAGTCAGCTGACCATTTTCCAATTCGTTCAATTTAATCAGTTTGATTTAATAAGATAATTTTTTATTTTTTTGAAAAATATATAAATAATAATTAAAAATATTTAAAAATTAGAAAACATATATATAATGATAAAATATTGAAATCTAATTTTAAATTTTAAAAATTTGAGTAAAATTTATTTTTAAAATTTTCACAAATGACATAGTTTTATATTCAACTGGTTTGATTTTGTTTTCAATTTTGATCCATTTTCTCAATTTTAATTGATTTTTTTCGATTTCGATTAATTTTTTTGAGTGATTGATTTTTCATGCTGAATCAAATTGGACCGTTGACTGATTTCTTATGTTATTAGTTTGGCCAACTGGTCCGATCTAAAAACATTGATGATTATAAAGTGATGTTTGTCCAAGATGTGTCTGAGTCATAATCATAATTAAATTATAATTTTTAATCTACACAATTTTTCTTTTAAAAAGTTAAACATATTATCTTTGTTTGAATTAGGCTAGCAACTTTTGACATGACTCGATTAAATGACATGACATGACACATATTTAAATGAGATTGAGTTTGGCATAATACGATTAAAAAAAATAGGTTTAAATAGGTTAATCCGCCTAATTCGTAACAGACATGATCAATTGTATAATTAGGTTAATGGATTAACATATAATACATGACATAAATATATACATTCAAACATGATTTATATAAATATGTTTATATATTAAAAAAATATTTTTAATTTCATCCTTATATTTGCTTAGATTTTTAATGTTTTCTCTCTATTTTCTCGATATAAAAATATTTTTTAGTAAAAAATTAAATACTCAACTCAACTAAGCCTTAATCCTAAGTTAATTGGGGTTTGCTTTATGGTTTCACTTTTTCCATTTGGTACGATCTTTGCCACATGTTCGAAAAGATGTAAAGCCTCTAATTTATTTTGAATTACTCTCATTCATGTGAATTTAGGTCTACCTTTCTTTTCTTACCCGTGTCTACTTTAATATGGTTTACTTTTCTAACTAGTGCCCCTAAAGGTCTATGACTCATATGTCCAACCACCACAATCTCCTTTTGCTCAACTTATCAGCTATAAGGGCAACTCCAAAATCATCCCTAATATACTCATTGTGGACTTTATCTATTATAGTATAACCACACATTCATTTTATCATTCTCATCTTCATTAGACTGATCTTGAAAACTTATTTCGCTTTTATCACTCAACACTCACTCTCATGCATCTTAATGAGTCTTATTGCAATGTGATAAAATTTTCCTTTTATCTTATGTAAAATCTTGTGATAACACAACACGCCCAATGCATTTCGCCATTTTGTCCATCCCATTTTAATCCGATGGACAATATCCTTTTCACAATCCCCCATCTTCTTACAAGATTAAGCCTAAGTATATGAAATATGTATTTTGGGGTATAACTACTCTCTCTAATCACGCTCCTATATTCTCCCTACTATTGCCCTTCCTAGACCTATAATGCATATACTCTATCTTAGTCCTACTAATGGTGTATTTCTTCAGAGCTCCAACTTTCTATTTAATGCTAACTGAGTCTCATATATTAGCACCATGTCATCAACAAACATTATACACTAAGGAATATCCTCTTGCATATTTTTTGTTAATCAATTCATAACTACTGTGAAAAGATAAAGACTTAATATCAACCCTTAATATAGTCTAATTGTGATAGGAAAGTCTCTAATCTCACCTTTAGTTGTATGAACACTAATGACTACCCCATCATACATATTCTTTATTACTTGAATGTATCAAATTGACATATTCTTATGCTCCAAAGCCTATCACAACACTTCTTATGGCACTTTATCATAGGCTTTTTCTAAGTCGATGAACACCATATGCAAATCTTTTTTCAGTTTTCTATAGTTCTCCATTAAACTTCAATTAAGAAAGATTGTTTCCATGGTGGATCAATGTGGCATAAAGCCAAATTGGTTGGCTAAGATAGTTATACAACACCGAATGTAATGTTCCACCACTTTCTCATAAGCTTAATTCTTTTATAGTTAGAGCAACTTTAGATGTCTTCTTTTATTTTAAAAATTGGTATAAAGATGCTCTTTGTCCATTCATCAGACATCATTTTAGAAACTAAAATCTTATTGAATAAAATAGTTAACCACACTACTCCTACATCCTTTAAGCATTTTCATACCTCAATAGGAATCTCTTCAGGGCCAAAAGTTTGCTTAGTTTCATTCTTCTTAAAGCTTTTTTACCTTTTGAGAATCGAATTCTCTTAGTATAGTTCACATTCTTCTCTGTCACTATATGGTCCACACTTATTAGGTTTCCATTATAGTTTTCATTAAAGAGACTCTTAAAGTAACTCCTTCACCTTTCCTTACTATCCTTCTCCTTAACTAAAATCCTATCTTCCTTATCCTTAATACACCTAACTTGGTTCAAGTCTCTAGATCTTCGTTCCCTCCTTCTAGCCAACTTTTAGACATCATTTTCCTCTTCTTTTATTCCTAATTTCTCATAAAAATTCTCATAAAATTGTGCCCTAGCCTATCTTGCTGCATTCTTTGCTTTTTTTTTTTGTTATTTTATACTGCTCATATGCATCTCCATTTTCATATTTAGGTAGTTTCCTATACCATTCTTTATTCTTTATTTCCTTTTGGACCATTTTGCTCTACCACCATCCTTCTTTTGATAATGGGCCATGTCCTCTACTTACATCTTAAATCTTTTTACTCATGGCTGCCCATATATCATTTGCTACCACATTTGAATTTCTTGTTTCTATATTTTTCAACTCATTTTACTCATACTTCTCCCCTTTTAGTTCTCGCCATTTGATCTTAATAAAGGCATTTTGGGATAGTCATTTAGACTGCCACTTGATCTTAACATCCAAGACCAATAACCTATGTTAAGTTGTTCAAGCTTCACTTGGAATAACTTTGCAATCCTTACATAAGGCTCAATTTGACTTCCTTATGAGAAAGAAGTCAATTTGGCTTTTGTTGTGTCCATTTTTAAAGGTTCCTAAATGTGATTCCCTTTTAGCAAAATAGGTAGTAGCTGATATTAGGTCATAAGCCATGAGAAAGTCAAGGATGTTTTTCCCCTCCTTATTTCTACTCTTGAAGGCCCAACCTCTATGAACTTCCTTAAAACCACTTCTATCTTGATCTACATGTCCATTAAAGTCTCCACCAATAAAGATATTCTTTTCAATTGGTATGTGTTGCATGACATCATCCATGTCTTCCCAAAATCTTTGTTTACTCTCACTATCTAAACTGACTTGTGGTGCATACCCGTTAACCAAATTAATCACCTTACTTTCTAACAATAACTTAACTAGAATGATCTTATGTCCCACACTCTTCATCGATACTACAACATCCTTTAACGACCTATTCATAATAATGCCCACTCTATTTTTGTTTCTTTTTTTTCCTATGTACCACAACTGATACCCTTTTCCCAACTTTCTTACTTTTATCACCTACCTATTTAATCTTTTAAACGCAATCAATGTGCACCTTTCTCCTCTCCATAGTGTCCACTAGCTTTACTAGCTTAGTCGTTGGGGACCCTATATTCCACATACCCATCTTAATTCTTGTCTCCATTCTTTCATGTCTTTGCCTCCTTTTATAATGGTGTCAACTAGTTCTATTATCTATGCAACCTATGTTATTGCTAATGCTACTAATACTACAATTGTTACTACAACTACTATGGGTTAATTTCTTTGCCCACATTGACCCATGATGCATGAACCCTTGCATATTTAGTGCCACATATAGGTGCTGATATGAGGTGTGGCTTTTGGGGAACACCCTACACCCTTGCCTATTTCTTACTACACTCGAGCTCCAATGTAGCGTCTCGCAAGTAAGAAACGCCCCAAAGTTTATCTCAATGTTTGTTCAATCCATATTTAAGTTTTAGCATAATTTTACGCTGGCTACCAGTCTACCATAACCCTCCTCCTTCCTCTGGACTTCGAATAAGCTAGATATGATGACTCATGCCTAGGCAGGGTTTTAAAAATCAAATATTTTTAATTTGTATATGTTTTTAGGTTAAATGTGTATTTTTGTGTCATGACACTTTGATAAAATGATTAATTAAATATGTTATATGGGTCATGTCATGTAACTTGCTTTATAAATATGTTTGTGTTAGAGTTGAAGTTTTTGACACAAGTAATTAAATGGATAGTGTTCAAATTGAGCATTTTTTGTATTATATATGTATCTCGACACTGCATGATTAGATACAACATAATATGAATTATCTTTCTTAATTTGAATAACGACTATTTTTTTGTCTTTTTTTTTATTATGCCTTGATTAGTTTTATAAGTTGATTAGCTAGTTAATTCTTTGAAATTTTTACTTTTCTTTATCTACATATATTTTTACGAAAAATCAAACAAATATCCTTTGTATATAATGTGTATTAAGGTCAAATTGTAAATAATTTCTTTATTCTAATTCTAGATTTTACAAACCAAACACGAAATCCTAATTTTGCGCAATGATTTTCGTTTCTAAGTATTTGTACCAAGCGCAGTTATGGGAAATTATAGATTCACACCTATTCCTAAGGTTTTATTCCGACTTAGCTATTTTTAATCTCATTCCTGCATATCAGATAACCAAACATACTCTAAAACAAAAGTGTATATATATATATATATAACCTCTCATTTTCTCTTCACACTCCCTTTCTTTCTAAAACTCTCTTTATTTAAAATTTTCTTTTCACAATCTCCATTTTAACTTTTTTACCCTTTTGATTTTTGCAACCTTTTTTTTTCCAATGATAAAAAGTTTGATAGTCCCTTTTCAATTGTATAACCCCTTTTTACCTTAAAATGCTAAAGTTTTGTTTAGATTAAAAGATTAAAATTTATAAATTTAGAAATTCATGAAATTAAGAAATCTAGATTTTTAATAAAATTTCTATTTCATAAATTATAAGATTATAACTTTTTGTTATGCATATAAAATCTATAGAATTTAAAGACAATTTTAAGATTTTTAAAAAATTAAATAAAATTTCTCATTTATTAAAATGAGGGATTGGACAAAATTCACATTTTAGAAGAATATGATATAAAAGTAAATTTTATATGCATAACAAATAAGTTAAAATTTTAGAATTTATGAAATAAAAAATTTATTAAAAATTTAGATTTTTAGTTTCATGAATTTCAAATTTTAAATAGTTTAATTTTTCACTCTAAATGAAAATTTAAAATTTCAAGGTGAAAAAAAATTGTGCAATTGAAAAAGAATTACAAAAAGCTTTTGTGATTGAAAAAAAAAAGAATTATAAAAGTTAAAAGAATATTAAAAAAAGAGAATTGTGAAATGAAAATTTTAAATAAAGAAATATTGTAAAAAAAAAAAAAGTGAGTAGAAAATGAGAGGTTAAAAATAAAATAAAAAAATAGAAGGTGTAATTAGTAGGGCTTATATGGAGAATACAATTATAGGTCCATGTACCCCAATCGTTACCACACATCCATACATGGAAGAGTTAAACGCTCCCTTACCAGATTCAAAGTTAAAAAAGCTATCGTTGAAAGTAACGTTCTCCGTCTCTCTCTTCTACAACGGCTTTTTACTCTGATTTGAACGGTAGCCGATTCCAAAACGCGACGTTTCTAACCGTAGCCTGATTTCAGAATCTCCATCGGTAGCGACACCTACATTTTTGGCCCCCCACTGCCGACCTGAATACTAAGAGTGCCCATGCCTCAGGGAGCATGTCACTTTTCTTAGACATCATTATCCATTTATTTGTTGCAGTGGACCTCCACTCTTCTATCACATGGTCTACAGTCGAAATCTCATGGCTATTAGGTTCCATTCCACTTCCTCACTGTCTTTGTCACATAACTGAATACTTATTTTGTTTTTTAGTATTTAATTTATCAATTTTTTGGTTGATCTTTTGAGATATCTGTTCTTTTTAATAATCTATTGGGAATATAAATCATGTGCCAGAATCAATTAAGTTCTTCTATGAAAATTTCATCTAATTACATGTTCAAATTAAATTTTCAAGATGATGGAATTTAATTAATTGCATTTTTTGGAAATAAATGAAAAATTGACATGGAAATGCTCAGCTTTATTTGAGAGTAGCTGCTTTTACCCAGGCTATAGCTAACAACTTCCCCATTTGTCTGCCTCTGCCTAGTTTGGGACTGTTCTAGAGTAGTGATGACGCACCAACGACACCCACCTTCATCATCACACCAATCATACCCGTTTCATGGCATGGCTATATCTCATTTGCAAGGGTGCTAGTTGTTTTTTTTTCCTTTGCTCTAACTTAAGACGTTCATGATTTATTTTAGTTCTTGGATCATTATATTGTAAAATAACTTATTTTAAAATTTGTTATAAGTTTCATTGTTTGATTGTGTGTGTGTGTGTGTGTGTATCCACACTGAGATGTAAACATCCATTTGAATATAACTATCAACAGCCATTTACTCATTTGAGTAATTATGTGGGTCCAAATGTTCCATTTATTTTAAGAAAAGCATTGTAATGAAATTAACTTTCTCAATTACATTAAGAAAGCATTATATTAGGAAAGAAAAAACCTATGTTTTCAATTTTCATCAAAAGAAAGAGGGTCGGTGGGTTACTCTAGAATTTCTAGAGGAAGATGTAAATAAGGAATCATCATTTAATTACCCTTTTTTTTCCTTTAATTATTAATTTCCATGGTTCGTGTTTGATTTTAGTAAGTAGCCTGTTAGCTTCTTGTGCCAACGTATACCAAATTGGGAGACAGAAACCTCTCAGTTACTGTAATTTCACTCCAACTATTATAGATTGTTTCACGTCTACTGTAGATTCACCACAATAGTACATCCCTTTTGTAGAAAGCAACAAAACTCTATTAAAATACTACCACGCTATGCAAGGTGAATCGCCTTTTTATAAATATTAACTACAATTTGAGTGACTGTTTATCAATTAAAAATGATCACTATGAAGAAATCACAGAGAAGAGAATTGTCGTTGGATTAGTATTAAAAATGAGCAAGTATTTATATAGGGTAGTGAATTAATAGGGCCCTCTATATAGAGGATTTTTTCTTTGTAATTATTGTGAGAAAGTAGCCATTTTTTCACGTAAATTAGTCGGCGTTTTTGGAGTCAATATTTATAGGAATTAGATTTTTTGAATGTATGTGAAAGAGAGTTAATCTCCATTAATATATAACCTAGCATGAGGATACTTTGACTATACACACTAAAAAAAAATTATTAGGAATTGAATAAATGAAAATTAACTGAAAAGACATGCTTATCTCATACAATTAGAATAAAAATGTTTGATAGATGTATAATGTCACATCTTAAGGGGGAAAGGACTGTCGAACACACTATATATTTCAGTATGAATCAGCTGCAATTTCGGCAGATGGAGAAGCTGTGTAAATACAGCTGAATACATGACAAGTGAGAGTAATGTTGCTTTTATTCACATCTATATCATTCCCATATCAAAGGTGGACCATGAGATGGCCTCCATAAAAGAGACAAAAGTCAATAAAATTTGTTGGATAATGGACATATTTTTTGTCGTACCAGTTGCAATGGCAATTTTAGTCCATATGGAGGTAGTCATTCTAATGAAATTTTTGGCATTTCAATTGGTACCTCATAACTTCATGATAGATGATTTGATTTCTTGTAGCATTTGGTTTTATTTCTAATTCTCGCTAAGTTTCCCATCGATTAATATATGATTAAATGGAATAGAGTTCAACTGAGTAAATTTCAATGCACATATTTCCAAAATAAATAGAGGGACGGGGACAGGTTGAGACTTTATAGATGATCTGCTTGTTGATTAGAAAGACGAAGATAGAGAAGGGTAAACACAGAAGAGTCCGTGATCATTTAACTGGCTACTTAATTTTAATGCTCTCATCAAATCTCAATTACACTTTCTCTTAATAATAATTTATTTACTTGTATTTGAAAGGAAAAATTCTTAATATGTTAAATAGAGAGCAGCAACATTTAAAATCCAGTATATCACTTAATTTGATGTTGTCATAAAATCTCAATTCTACTTTCTTTTTCTCTTGTTTCTTTCTAATAGTTAAAAAAAATCTCAACTTTGATGTTGTCAGCTGCCATTTTTATTTTGATTTACTTTTTCAATTTTTTTTGTACTTCTTTATTTGAGAATAGATTGTTTTTAACAATCTGTTAGAATTTGATGCAATTCACATGAAATTAAACAAAATTGGTTCTTTATTTAGTTCTTTTATGAGATTTTGATGTAATTCACATGTTTAGATTAAATTTTCAAAATAAGGAATTCAATTAACTGCATTATTTGGAAATAAATGAAAATTGGCTTGGAAGTGCTCAGCTTTCTATTTTACTCTATTTATATGGAGGTGGTTGTTGTACTAAATTTTTGGCATTTCAATTGTACCTCATCACTTCATGATAAATGATTTTGCTTTTATTTCTAATTCTTGCATAGTTTTTTCATGCATGCCATAGAAGAGGAGGGTCAGTCTAGTGGTCTTGACATATAAGTATAGACCTTTTCTATTAGTCATTTAGGTAGCGTTCGGATAGATGTATTTGTCCTTTATTTTATTTTGGTAAATTACTTGAATGAAGCCTGAATTTATATTTATTATGGAATGAAAACTTGTTTGAGGATGAAATTGAACCAGCTAACAGGTTTAGAATGCACTCTGTAAGATTATTTAATATTTCTTTGAATTTAGTTTTTAGTTTCGTGTTCCCTGTCCAAACAATTTTGAAGTTTTGGCATTCTTTGGTCACTATATGTAGTAACTAAAGCTTGTAAGCTTCTTTTCTCTCTTTTTGTGTGTGTGTGTGTGTGTGCGCGTGTGTTTTTGTGGAACACTATGGTTCCCTTTGGAATGTGGCTATTAGGATGAGGAAACGAAAGTCTTCTGTTCTTTCTAATGTTCTATTTTTGTCTTTGGAATGTGGCAATTAGGATGAGGAAATGAAATCTTCTATTTTTTTTAATGTTCTATAGATATGGCTATTAGGATGAGAAAATGAAAATCTTCTATTCTTTTTAATGTTTTAGTGTTCTCTTTGGCATGTGGCTATTAGGATGAAGAAATGAAAGTCTTCTGTTCTTTATAATGTTTTACATTATCACAATTCCAGATTTATGGACTTTACGTTGGATCTATCTAATATAATCCTTCACTACCATGAGCATGATATGCAACTTACTGTAGAATTAAATGTAATAGAATCCAATTGAGTTGAGTTTCAGTACATATATCTCTAAAATAAATAGAGGGGGGATGGAAGAGGAAGAGAGTTGTAGATGATTATTCTCCCTTGTTTGGATAAAGCATGGAATGGCAAAATGAGAAAGAAGAATAAACTGCTGTTTGATTTTATTTTATTTTTTTTTACGGATAAATGCTAGCTGCCTGTTGATTAGAAGGAAAAAGGCAAAGAAAAGGTAAAAGGGTTTTATGAAGTATGATGAGAAATTTCACTTAACTGCAGCTATTACTTATTTATTAATGGATTAACGTATAACTTTGATTGGAAGTTAGTTTTAAATTATTCAGTTTTAGAGGAATCTAAAATGTAGTTGTTTAGATTTGAGTCAATTGATTAAGGTATAAATGTTTTTAATATTTCTGTAGTGTTATTCTATCTTGAAATTATGGCTTATGTTTGTCTAATGTCTGTATGCAGCTACTACTTTTTTCTGGAAATTTAATATTTTTTAATTTTATTATCAGTTATTTTTTTCCTGTTTCCTTATTTAATATGAAACTTGATAGTTGAATTTGTGTTTATGCAGTAATAGGAAAGTTTGGTCTTTTATTAGTTGATGATAAGAATATTTGTTTGCTGGTTTAAACTTAAAATGCTAATTCTTTATCTTAGAATATAGAGTTATGACATTAATTGATCGACAATTCAGGTACTTGGTATTGTGCTGGTGTGGATGTTTGTTAAATTTATGCATAAGCAATGAGAGTTGAAAAAGGAGTTTTTCAAGATTGGTGATGGATTTCAGATTTTATTGCGATGATGTCGTTTGACCTTTATAGTTCCTATATAATTTTATCAATTAAAAAGCATTTTGGATTATGATGTATATATTGTAGATGCATAAAAGTGATTTTGTTTCAAGCTGGGTTTAATTTCTTCTTGTCTTCATTGGAACTTTTTTGAAAGATATAACCTGTTTTTCTACAATTTGATTCTTAAATTCTACTTATCAATTGTATTATTTTTCTTGTTGTTGGTGATGGGGTTGATATCACTCTGTTAGTGGAGACATCTCAGATAATAGTAGTGATTAGATGAGAGCATTCTTATGCGGACAACTGCATTATAATAATGACTTTTTCTAGCATTTCATTAGAATCTCTAAGGCTTATCACTTTTATCTATCATTGTTTACAAGAGGATACAATAATTAATGTATAAAAGTCACTAGTTTGATCATTTAGAATGATTGAATAAATAAATGTAGCCTTGTTAATCGATGTGGGGACGGAGAAGCATAAAAATCAGAAATCTTTGTATTGGATTGGTATTCAATAAAAAAGCAGAGCGTTCAATGGACGTTATGATGGAGAAAATCTTAATACTAGCTCTAAAAAAAGTAGCACTTAATTTTATAAAAAATAAAAAATAAACAAATAATTAAATAAAAATAAATTGTAAAAGTTCAATAATATGATTAACAAAAATTTTAGATATGTTTTGGTGGAATTTATCTTTACGAATTGACTTACTCATTTGGGCAACGCACCATGAATTCAATGTTCCCCTTAGGGCTGGCGTGGGTTAAAGAATAATGTATATGATGTCTCTTATCATAGACTTCGTGCATTGTAGTCTTCTGTCTTTTTTTTTTTTATCTACATATCTAACTTGTTTTTTCTTTATAAGATAAGATGTGCTCGATTTATAAATTAAATCAAAAGTCAAACTAAATTCATTTAAAACTTGGTCGAAAGAGAAAAGAACAATAGAAAAACACTTGGTTTCACTAATGGGTAATGCCATATTAACTGATATTAAAATTCTCTTGAATCTAGAACAGTGTTTTTAAATCTGCTCAATTATTGAATAGATTGGTGGGAATTGGGATGTGAGGAGTATAGATATGGTGTCAAAGTTTTGGTTTTGTGGTCGTCTTTTTATTTAGATCGGTTGACTCCTTTATTGATCTATTATCTTGCATTGATATGTTTCAACGTATGCTGAACAGAAACTTTTAAAGGAAGACATTTTAGCATTTCAAAAATGTTTCATTGTAGGAAATTCACTGAAATTTGTTTAAAACTTTTTGGACACTTTTTTGTAATTTTGAAAATTTAAGAAGCGTGTTTCCACTTTAAAGACACATTTCATTTCTTATATTAATTTTAGTTATGAAACTTATAAACTATTAATATTTATTTTTTAAATATCCGATTAAGTATTATAATTTAATTTAATTTTTTATAATTAATATTAATTTAGATAATTATCTTTAATATTATTTTTATATGATCTCATAATTAATTGCTTTAATATTTATTATATGTAAGAAAAATATATTTAAATATATCCATATTTTTTTTATATTTACACGTTTTCTCCACATTTTATTTCTTATCTTTTTTAAAAATACCGTTTCTCGTGTCCGTGTTTGTTTCCTTGTTTTTCGCTACCTAGGTTCCAACCATAGGAGAACACTGTGTTAGTGATATTGTGTTCGGCTTGACTTTCCTTCTATTTCTATTTTTGAATTATGTTCCTTTTTCTTTTTCTTACTTTGTTGTCGTATAATAATCTCTTTTGTTGCATACAACCCAACATATGAAATGATTTTTTGGCAAATTCGGAAACTAACCTAATTCCCTCATTTTCTTATGAGAATTTTAGAGAGAGTTTTCTATTCTTTTCATTTGTTTTCATGTAAAACATAAGTGTTGGGACAAAGAAATCCATTTCCTTTTCTTCTCCTATTATAAGAGAATTAATTAACTTCCCTCTAGAAGTTTTTTTTATAACTATCAAACGTTAGTATTAGATAATGGATTATTCATCCATTTATATTGGATTGGGTTCACCCACCCATTATGGGT
>CATIWR010478669.1:0-27897 GCA_949677035.1 Omphalea diandra | reverse complement strand
AATCTTGTGACTCAAAAGGGTTCTTTTCATGATGAGAAGAACTTGTTTCACCATGGCGGTGGTCTTGGTGGTGGTGGTGGACTTGGAGGTGGTGGTGGATTAGGTAGTGGAGGTGGACTTGGTGGTGGTGCTGGATTAGGTGGTGGAGGAGGACTTGGTGGTGGTGCTGGATTAGGTGGTGGAGGTGGACTTGGTGGTGGTGCTGGATTAGGTGGTGGAGGAGGTGCTGGAGCTGGAGGTGGACTTGGTGGTGGTGGTGGTGTTGGAGCTGGAGGTGGACTCGGTGGTGGTGGTGGAGCTGGTGGCGGAGTAGGTGGTGGAGCTGGTGGCGGATTAGGTAGTGGAGCTGGAGGTGGACTTGGTGGTGGTGGTGGAGCCGGTGGCGGATTAGGTGGTGGAGCTGGAGGTGGACTTGGTGGTGGTGGTGGAGCCGGTGGCGGAGTAGGTGGTGGAGCCGGTGGTGGTACTGGTGGTGGAGCTGGAGGTGGTCTAGGTGGGGGTGCTGGTGGTGGTGGAGGAGCTGGTGGAGGATTTGGAGGTGGTGGTGGAGCTGGAGGTGGGCTTGGTGGTGGAGCTGGTGGAGGGTTTGGTGCTGGTGGTGGACTTGGAGGTGGCTTGCCTTGAAGACGTAAAGAAGCCGGCCATTATCTTAAAAATATGATGATTATTATTATTATTATATAACATATTATACTACAACGTACGCTGTTTGATCTTTATGTTAGATGAACTCGAGTGTTATGTGTTTGATCTTTGTTCCTAATTGATAACGAAGAAAATAAGATTTTCATAAGAAGCTGCCATGTTAACGTTTCACCTGCTCTCTCTCTCTCTCTCTCTCTCTATATATATATATATATTGGAAGAAATTTTAGAGTGGATTATAGTTCTCTCTATGTATATGTGAAGTTTGAAGAAATTTTAGAGTGGATTATATTTGGGTGTCTGAAAGAATGAGAATGTAGTTATTTAAAAACTTTAATAAACATTAGAGTTCTCATAAAAATTTCTTTATTATTATTTATTAAAGTCATTGAAACTATGTTTATATTATAAATAAAAGTGTCTTGAGCATAAAAGGTTATAGAACTTTTTAAATTAATAATAATAACTTTAATATATAAATTTTAATTTAATGAATAATATTTCTTTGTAAAATTAATTATTATTTTACTTTTTAAAATTTATAATTATTAAAAGTAACTGAAAATAGATATTATTTTAATTCATAAAATTAATGATTATTTCAAAAAACTAAAGAATGAATAAACAAGTTTATATTTTTAAATAAATGTTTCTTTATTTTTAAATATTTAAAAAGTTAAGACAAATATAATCTAAATTCATAAATTTTTAAAATTAAACCAAAAAACTAATCAATAATAAATCTATACTATCTATTATATATATAAAAGTAAATAATTACAGAAAATTTTTCTGGATATGAAAGGGTATAAAATTTTTGTAAATTGATAATAATATTTTTAAGTTATAAATAAATTTTAATTGGATGAATAATATTTTTATAAAATTAATTATTATTTCAATATTTAAATTTGTGATTATTTAAAATAATTAGAATAATGAATATTATTTCAATTTTTGAAATTTATGATTGTTTAAAATATCTATACCATATATAGAAGTGACTAACTGGAAAAAACTTTTTTAAATGTAAAAGGTGTAAAATTTTTAAAATTAATAATAATAACCTTAAATTATAAATTGTAATTAAATTGGGAATATTTATCCATAATAATAATTATTATTTTAATTTTTTATATTTTATATAAAAATGGCTAATTAGGAAAACTTTTTTTTTGGACATAAAAGGATATAAAATTTTTTTAAATTGACAATAATAATCTTAAAATATAAATTTTAATTAGATGAATAATTTTTCTTTGTAAAACTTATTATTATTTTAATTTTAAATTTATAATTATTTGAAATAACTAAAAAATTGATATTATTTCAATTTTAAGATTTGTGATTATTTGAAATATCTATACTATATTTAAAAGTGGCTAACTAGTGAAAACTTTTTTGAACATAAAAGGGTATATAATCTTTTAAATTGACAATAATAACCTTAAAATATAAATTTTAATTAGATGAATAATATTTTTATAAAATTAATTATTATTTTAAATTGTAAAATTTATAATTATTTGAAATAATTGGAATTTAGATATTATTTTAATTTTAAAATTTTATGATTATTTGAAATAATTGAAATAATGAATAAATATGTTCATATCTTTAAGTCGGTGTTACTTTATTTTTAAATATTTAAGAAGCTAGGAAAAATATAATCTAAATTCATAAATTTTTTAAATTAAACAAAAAAACTAATCAATAATGAATCTATGCTATCTATATTGTATATAAAAGTACTAACAAGAGAAAATTTTTCTAGATATAAAATAGTATAGAATTTTTTAAATTGACAATAATATTCCTAAGTTATAAATAAATTTTAATTGGATAGATAATATTTTTTATAAAACTAATATTTATTTAAATCTTCAAATTTGTGATTATTTGAAATAACTAGAATAATGAATATTATTTCAATCTTTAAAATTTGTGAGTATTTAAAATATACATATTATATATAGAAGTGACTAACTATAAAAAACTCTTTTAGACATAGAAGGCATAAAACATTTTAAATTAACAACAATAACCTTTAATTATAAACTTTAATTGAATAGATAGTTATTGTTTATAATTGTAATTATAATTATAATTTTCAAATTTATTTTTAATTAGAATAATTAAAAATAGATATTATTTTAATATTTAAAATTTGTGATTATTTGAATTAATTGGAATAATAAATAAAGATATTTATATTTTAAGTTATTGTTTCTTTATTTTTAAATATTTAAAAAGTTAAGATAAATATAATATAAGTTTAAAAATTTTTGAAATTAAAGAAAAAATTAATCAATAATAAATCTATAATACACACATACACACACACACACTATGTATAAAAGTGGATAACTAGAGAATAATTTCTTGGACATAAAAGGATATAGTACTTTTTTTAAATTCACAATAATATTTTTAAATTGTAAATAAATTTTAATTAGATAGATATATTTGTTATAAAACTAAATGTTATTTCAATATTTGAAATTTTTGATTAATTAAAATAACTAGAATATTTGATATTATTTTAATTTTTAAAATTTATGATTATTTAAAATAACTGAAATAATGGGTAAAGATTTTTATATCTTTAAATTAGTGTTACTTTATTTTCAAATATTTAAAAAATTAAAATAAATATAATCTTAATTCAAAAAATTTTTAAATTAAACTAAAAAATTAATAAATCATAATCATAAATTTATACTAAAGATGTGATTCACAAAAAGTATTTCTCTTATAAAAATAAAATTTATTATATTTTATATTTTTAAAATACATTTATAAATAGGAATATTATCTTAATATTACTATGATATTTTAATTATTGCAATGAATATATATTTGTTGATGATGGGCAATAAAAATAAATTATTTATTTCTTAATATTATTTTATTTAATTTTTTTGTTAATATTACATAACTCTTTTTCAGTTTTTAAGTTTGGTATTTCATCATTTTGTCTGAAAGTTGTTTTTCGATCACTTATTAATAAAAAATATATTTATTAAAATTTTTATTGTATATATATTTTGGAAAAATTTTAATTTGTAATTTTATACAATTTATTCTCTTTATTTATATGAATATAAAACTAAAAAAATTAACTACATATTTAATAATTATTTTAATTACATATAACGCACGTTAAGTAAGAACTAGTTGTCTCTAAACGTACTATAAAAGGCATCATGAAGTTGGTGTTCAGTTCCAAAACAAAACTCGATTTAAAAAAGAAGGAAAATGTTTAAGGCATGAGACGTTTGCACATTTTTTTTCAAAAAAAATTGAATAAAATTTATTCAAATATTTATTATTTTTCATATTTCACGATATTAAATTTTGTACCAATTTTATTTATTTGTATAATCGTATTATGAAAAATAAATAAAACTGGTACAAAATTTGATACCTTTAAAAACTAATCAACTTATTAAAATTAAAATAACAGATGCAAGGATCATGGTTCATGATGAAATTATTAGAAGTGCAGTGGTTAAAATACAAAAAATAAAATATTTAATTAATAAAGCATTTCAACCTGCTCATAATTTGCGAAGGCTATATCGCCCTTGCACTCAAATTTTAACTCATAATGATTTTTTTTTTCTTTTTACTGTTGGACATCAAATTGTCCTCAATTAAAAAAAGGCAAATAAATATCATAATAGTCTTCTTATTTACAGCTAACTTGGCAAAAGGGACAATGAAAAATGGTTTTAACTTTATCTATTTCAAAATTAGTGATAAAAGATAAAATTGTTAAGCAACAAGAAAATCTTTTAAATTATTGGGATATGGATAAATATAAGAAAAAATTAGAACTAATAAATTTTAAAGCAATAATTAAACTAAGACGAATGGCGTGTGCGTGTATAATAATAATAACAATAAACAAACGAAAAGAGTATAGAAAAAGGATTGATAAGAAACAGTAGGAATCCTCATACCAGTCCCATATTCATAGAAAAAAAAAAAAGAAAAAAAAGAGAAACAATCATAGTGGTAACAAATTAAAAAAAGCATAATGATAATATGGTTTTTGAAAGATATTATATTTCAAACAAAACAATTATATTTAATAGAGTGCAAGGCGCCACCTAGTTCTCTAAAATAAACTGTAAGACTGGATATTGGTTCATATAAATGAAAATAGAAAGCATTTTACTGGCAGCATTTACTCTCAAGGGCATCTCCTCCAAAAAAAAAAAAAAAGAGTACTCTCAAGGACATCAAAAATAGATTGTTATGCTGCTTGATTCAAAAAATACTCAAATATTTCAAAGAAAAACGAATAATATTTTTACAGATTTAAAAGATTTTTATCATGTTTATATTGATGCTATTTAGTTCTCTAAGAGTTTAGAACAACATAAAAAATGTAAAAATAGTACGCAATAGAAACATCATGGAATTATATTATAAAAAAAAATAAGTGTATTTAATACATAATTTTAATTACCAATCCTGACCCTATCAACAAAAAAAGATGAATTAATAGTTAAGACAAATGCCAGGAATAAATGTTGAAGTATTGTCTTGAAAATAAAAGACGGAAAGAAAAAAGCTTTGCAGGTATTACAATGGCGGGTTTTATTAGAAACGCAAATCCAACCTCAAAACTCAGTGGGCTTAACAAGTTACTTACAGTTTTTCCGCATAAGTCTGCTAGAAATGCATAGATACGAGACTGATATCATATTAGTAACGTAAACCCAATCTCAAAACTTAGATGTTGAGGAAAGAGAGGTTATATGAAGATTCTGAAAGCTATAAGTAGACGACATATATGAATAAGCAAAGATTTATTTAACTAATTTAATAAGTCTCAATGTAATTTTCCCATTATGAAAAGAAAGAATCTTACAATAATAAGAATCTTGTCCCAAAGAGCCCTAAAGCAGAGGTGAAAAAAACTATAACAATTTTTGCGAATAAAAATTAGAAAGAAGAATTTCACAATTTAAGGAGGCATAAAGATTTATAGAGATTTAGTCATAACCTTACGTCTTCTCTTTTAGTATATTACTAAAGAGTTTAACTAAAGTAAGTAGCTTACCAAGTACTATTCTGTACTTGGTAAGCTACAGAATAGTACCCGACCAAATATATATATATATATATATATGTATGTTTTAATTATTTAATTAAATTTAAATTCAAATTTATTTTATTTTATTTTTTAAACATGTTAATATTTTATATTTTAATAAATTTACTAATTTTACTGTTTCTTTTCATGTGCTCCTAAATTATAATTTTTTATTTATAATAATAAGTTATTTAGTAAGAATAAAAGTTATTTATTGTGATAAAATAATTTTATCAATTTTATAAAATTATTTAACACAGTTATAAAATATTATTATGACAATATTACTTCTTATATCTAATTTGGTAGGCAATAGAAATTTGACACCAATATATAATAATAAAATATTATGATTAAAGAGTTTATATAAGTTATCTTGAATGCTCATTATTATAATAAAAATTTTTGAATTAAAATTTTTGGGCTTAATGACTCAAATACTCAAATGTTTTCACAAATTTTTAATTATATACTAAGTTTTTAATTGAGTTAATTACACTCTAGTTTGATGAGTTGATTTTTTAATTGCACCTCAAGTCAAAATCAATATTTTGTGAAGTATATATTTAATCTCAATTCACCATTAGTTCAATTAAACTAAAATTTTAGTTTAAATTTTACTAAAACAATATATTTATCTTTATTCAATTTAAATAATTATTCACAAAAAAATTAAAACTTTATTTTTATATTAGTTGATAGCTAATTAATTTTACATTAATTATAAAATTTTATTTTATATATTTAAGTTATAAACTAATCAAATTCTTAAATTTTATTTTAAGGATAAATTTTTTGACAATATTCAGCTTCATATCATGCAATTAATTTTTTAAATATTTCGTAAAAGTTTTATTTTAAATGATTTTAAATAATTTATTGTTTAAAATATATAAATTGATTATTAATAAGAGATTGAAAGAAATTTTTAAATGAGAGATTGAGAGATTTATAATTTATAATTTATAAATTTAAATTCCAAAATTTTTAAAAATTTTAAATGTAAATACAAAATTATTAGATAAAAGTATATAATAAGTTTAATTAAATAAAATGAGATTAAATTGAATAAAAAACAAAAAATATCATTTTAAGTAAGCTAACATAATAAGTTTTTAAATATTTCTTAAAGTTTTTATTTTAAATGATTAAATAATTTATTATTTAAAATATAAAAATTTAATATTTAGGGAGAGATCGAGAGAATTTTTTTTTTTAAATGAGATGTTAAGAGATTTTGTGAATTATAAAATTTACCATTTAAAATTTTATAGATTTAAATATGAAATTAAATTTCTTTATGTAAAAGTTCATATAATAAATTTAATTAAGCAAAAAAAAAAAAGGATTACATTGAATACAAAATAAGAATATCAACTTAATTGTGCTCATGTAACTAATTTTTTAAATATTTTTCAAGTTTTTATTTTAAAATAGTTTATATTTTTAAGGAGATATTGAATGAAATTTTTTTAAATAAGAGATTGTGAGATTTTATTAATTATAAATTGAAATTTAAAATTTTTATTTTTAAATATAAATTTAAAATTAGAAAAATCCATCATATAAAGTATATAATAAATTTAATTAAACAAAAATGAGATAAATTGAATAAAAATAAAGTATCATCTTAATTAATCTCAAGTAATTGATTTTTAAAATATTTTTTAGAAATTTTTATTCTAACTAGTTTAAAAATTTTATTATTTAAAATATAAAATCAATCTTTTAAGAAGATTGAGAGAATTTTCTTAAAAAAATGAGCAATTGAGATTTTATGAATTATGTAATATGCAAGCATAAGAAAGACTTTTGTAGTGTTAATTATAACTTAACCAGTATAAGTAATTGAAAATGTCAGAAGATTAAAAATATAAATTCATTAGCAGATAGCTTGACTACAGAATTTGCCTATGAAGATCAATGTAACAATTTCTCACCAAGAAAAGGTATCCATGCTTGCATAGAAGTAAGATTATTGGATCACTTTAAGTAGTTCTTAATTTTTTTTTAAAAAAGAAATTATTAAAAAAATCTAGTCAATGAATGATTTCATCCAGATCAAGTCTAGTAAGTCTAGTAGCTCAAACCCAACTAGTCTTAGAACTATTAACCCATATTTTCAATCATATGATGTAGAAGATAGAATTGAAGTTTTCTTCAATTTAGATGTTTAAAGAATAGTCACCTTAATAACTGAAGGACAAAAAACGAGTAAAAATTAGTTTATCTATCGAAGATTTTATAATAGAGTTAGAAAATTTGAATATAATCTAAAAGCAAACAAGCTATAATTAACATAATGATGGTCAGGCTAAAACTCCATAAAATAATTATTTGTTGTAAACAAATAAAAGAGGCTTAATAAGTTTAGGGATAAGAAGAACATTTTTTAGATGCAATGATTTTGATAGATCAAGAGATGGAATGGTAGCTTTACCTTTGTGTGAGATGAAGATCCCTTGCCATTTCCAACTTTTACGTGATGAGAACCATGATAAGTGTCAATATTGTAAAGAGAAACAGGATCCGATATCATATGTTGATTTGCTCCAGTGTCGGGATGCCATAAAGATGGGGGCGATGATGTGAATTGTTGTTGGATGGGAGTGAGCGAGTAATCCTGATGAGAAACTGAATGGTATTGATCATGCCAGGTAAGATGTGATTGCGGTGTTGGTGGTGATTGATGGGGTGCATAAAGAAGACGACACCTATCAGCGGTGATTAGAAGGATAATATGGGTCGCGCCCTTATTCTAGTAGCTATAGATTTGACATGGGTCTGGCCGTTATTCTTGTGATTAGAAGGATGATATGTTGGAGCTTCTAATTATTATTAACATTAATATTTTAAGTGAATTTCAATGTTAAATTTTATGTATAATTTATTTATAGTGAAATTTTATTTAAGAGAGTTAATAAAAGAATAAAGTATTTTAAATTAGAAAATCAATTGTTAAAAATAGTGTTTTCATGAAGAAAAGTATTTTTATTCATGTATTAATATAGTTGAATTGTTTTTGGAGAGTTTTAATTATGTATATTTATGTATTTATAATAACATATATATGTAAAAGGGGGGGAGTGGGGTTTGTATGGTAGTGATTGGTCCACACATCCCATATTTGAGAAGCCAATGTAGCCAAACAAAGAAAAAAAAGTAGAAGAAGGAAGAAACGACAAAGAAAGGAAGGGGCGAAAAGGAGAGAGGGAAAAAAGGGAAAGGAACGGAAAGAAGAGAGAGGCAAAGGGGGGAGGTTGTTCTCCGGCCACCATGGAGTGTCACAGCCTCTGCCACTAGCCTCCCCTTACCAGCAAGAGATGGTCAACAGTGGTAGCAGCGCCGGTGGTGGCGAGAGGGGGGAGAAAATGCGATTTCTCAGTCAATAAATTTCAAATCCTCATATCTTTTGATTCTAACATCCAAATCAAGGGCGACTGGTGGCGTTAGAAAACTTGTAAGTCCAACTTCGATTTGATACCTAGCTCATCAACGAAAATAGCCTGTACCAACAGTAGCAGCTAATCAAATTTTTAGTCCTTTTCATGATTTTGGTCAATTTCGGCCAAACAGAAAAGAGTTTAACTACATTGTTCCCTCCTGTGGACTCTAAGAATGATGATCTACATTTTGGTATAGGTCATGTCATCATCGGTTATCAATGGTGAACTCTAGCCACCGCGCGTGGTGATTCCAAAAGCAGCGCCAGCGAGGCCTAATACGCAGATTAGGACAAAACGTTATACTCATCATCCTGAACATAATGGTGTAATTTTTGCAAATTATAGATATTTCAGTGAGATTTTATGAATTTTTATTGATTTTTAATAATTATAATTTGGATTTAAATTTATGAAATTGATGTTTATTAAAGGTTTAATGGCATGAGAATGAACTAAATAGATATATATTTGTGTTAATTAATTTATGGATGGAAGAATTAAGGTTTTAGGTGATTTTAGATTAAATTATGAGAATAAAATATTAATTTTTTAATTAGAGGAATTAATTGGAATTAAGGATTATGGAAAGGGTAGTTAAGTTAGTTTGAGATTTAGATGTGGTTTGAGAAAATTTATTGAATTCAAGAATTTAATTAAATTTGAAGTGATTAAGAGTGGTAGTGATGATTATGGATATTATTTAAGGATATTTGGATTAAAATAGAATTTTAGAATTAAGTGATGAATATTAGGGAATTAATTGAGATTAAATGGAGTTATTTAGACTTGATTATAAAGGTTAATTAAATTAATGAAAGTGGTTTTATGTAATAGAATTCATAAGAGTTAACAATGAAAAATTGGAGAATTTGTTTGAGAATTATGCTTGACATAATGAATTGAAAATTTTAGATATTTACTTTGAATTTGATGGAATTGTGGAATTGAAGTAGATAATTTATTGAATAATTGGAGGCCCCCGATGGGTATTGTGTATTGTGATTTCTTACAAGAATTAGACTTGTTTTATGAGGGAAATAGTTCAATGTGTAGGGAAGACTCTGCCGAATTTTTGGTAGAATTAATTAAATTAAATTAAATGATAAGTGAATAGAATTATTAGAAATTAAATTAGATTTAGATAAGAATTATGAGGAAGATAAAAGCAACTTCTAAATTATGTTTATATGTATAACTATAGGATTTATGAATGGAGAATTTGTTGGGGAATGAAATTAGCCAGTGGAGTAAAAGATAGTAGATTTTAGCCTACATTCTAGGTGAGTGAATAAACTTATAATATCATAGTTTGTTTAATTTTATTTGTGCATGCTTGAAACTAAATTCAGATTTAAGAATAGTTTTCTAAAACTGTTTTATGAAATGATTATTTTTAATATTAAATTTTAATGAGTGAATAAGTATGTTTGAATTGATTTCAATTAAATGATTATTTCTAGATCTATTTACGAAATGATTGTTTCAATTTTAAATTCTACAGATTTGCTAAATTTGCAATATTTAGTATTGGATTTTTATTATTGTTATGTATGATTTTGAAATTTGTTTTCTTTTAGAACAATTTAAAATGAGATTATATTCTAGCAAACGTGAAAATGATATGAATATTTTGGATTTATTGAATGAAAGAAAGTTGTATTCTAATTTTGAGCTAGAAGGCTAAATTGCACTTTATTTTATGAGATTAGTAGTGTTATAGCTAGATAAATGATTATGCACTCAGTTATATGTTTATGCGGTCACACCTTGGACATCAGGTGATTCATAAATATTAGTATTTTACTGTGTCCATTGGAGGCATTAGTTTGCGCGCATACGACTAAGATTTACGCTCTGCAAGTAGACATCTTTGCACTCATTGCTTGTTAGGATTGATATATTGTATTGTTGAGTGCATAGATGATTTTGTTAGTATAATTTATTAATTTTACAGTTATTAAGGAATTTAATTATTTTGTTTTAGATACAAAAAAATTGTGAGTATTAGAAATAAATATAGTTTTATAAATTATTATTTATCTACCAAGATAATTATTTTATGATTACTCTGAGATTTTGAGAAGATAATGAAGTATGTCATGTTAAAAGGATTTCACAATTTATTTTTGTTACTTATACAGTTTATCAACATTTTTATTTTGAGTAAAATATTTGATTAAAAGTTTGATTTATATATATATTTTGTAACAACTTTGTATCATTATTTATTCTTTTACTGAGTTTTATACTTACTATCATCACTCACCAGTTTATGTAGGGATTTTGAGGATCAAATCAGTTAGAGCTTTGTATTGCTAAACTTCATGATCCAGGAAACATAATAATTCTTTAGGCAAAAGGGGCCCTAAGTTTTAGGGCGTTACATGTGGGATTTGGGGTTGCAAGGGCATTAGTTTACATGAGAAAAGAGCCGGGGGAGTTCGAACTGGATGGAAGACTTGATCGATTTCTTGCATTATCGGCTTGGAAAGATTGCTTTTCTCATTTTGTTATTTCAAATGGCTACTCTTTATTCATATCACTCCGCCATTTGTTGAATTTTTTCGATGACAAGTGTCTCACTGCTACCGGTTCCATTTTGAGATGGCTTGGATCAAGAAAGTTGGTTGTAAAGGTATGGTTGTCGAGGCTTGGGATGGTAATGTTTGTTTGGGTATTGTAGATAGATTATGAGGTTGTGGTAACAAGCTTCAAAGATGGGGTGCTGAGATTCGAGCTCAATTTCAGAGGCATATTAAGGATTGCAAAAGAAGAACTAATTTTTCCAGATCTAAAAAAGAATGTGGATTCTTTGCAAAGGTATTTTGAGGCTAAAGAGGAGCTGGGTAGTCTTCTAGCACAACAAGAAATGTATTGGAAATAGAGAGCCAAGTTTTTTTAGCTTCAAGCTGGCGATTCTAACACAAAAGGTTTTCATAAATATTCCAAAGGAAAGAAAGCTAACTGAATTACTCAATTAAAAGATGCTAGTGGGAAGTGGTGCGATAATCATTCAAGTTTGCAGGATATTATTTCCTTATACTTTCAGGATATCTTCACGTCTAGGGGTTGTAGTGGTACAACAATCTTTGCATCGATATGAAGAAAAGTCGCTGATATTTAGAATTAGGATCTCACCGACCCCTTTGACGCTTCTGAAGTGAAGGCAACTTTTTTTTTTTTTTTTTTTGTCTTTCGACAAAGCTCTAGGATTAGATAGGTTAAATCTGGGCTTTGTCAATAGTTTTGGGATATTACATTTCTCTATGTCACTGAAGCTTGCCTTTCCATTCTTAATAATTGTGTTATGGCTTCTTGGTTAAATGCAACCACTATTGTGTTGATACTAAAGAAAAAGAATCCTGAATATATCACTGACTTGCGCTCGATTGCCTTGTGCAATGTTGTCTGCAAAGTGGTGGCGAAAGCGTTAGCAGAACGTTTAAAACAAGTCCTTTCATCTATTATTTTGCATAACCAATGCTCATTTATCTTTGGTGAGCATATTCCTGATAATGTGATGATAGTGTTCGAGGTTAACCATTATTTGAAGAGGAAACTCCAAGGCAAAGATGGTTGGGCAGCTCCTAAAATTGACATGTCTAAAGCTTATGACATAATTGAATGGGGATTTCTAAGAGATATGTTGAATAGTTTTGGGTTCTTTGATCATTGGATTAATCTTGTGATGATGTGCGTTGCTATAGTGGAATACTCAATTTCCCACTTGGGGCTTGAGATTCTCCCTGTTGTGCCACAACAGAGTCTTCAACAAGGGAGCCCGTTATCGCCTTACTTGTTTATATTATGTGTAGAGGGGTTGTTTGGTTTGCTTGATGATTGTATGTCTAAAGGGCGTATTCATGGTTGAAAGGTGGCAGAGCGAGCGCCAGCGATTTCTCATCTTTTCTTCGTCGATTATAGTTTTTTATTTTTCAAAGCCACTATAGAATAATGCAAGGTGATGAAAGACTGTTTAAAAGAGTATGAGGCTTCTTTTGGATAGATAATTAGTTTCCATAAATCTTCTATCTTGTTTAATGCTATTGTTTATGATACCCTTTGTCAGACCATGTGCGCTTTGCTTAATATCAGCTTTTGAATGGCCATGGATGTTATTTGGGGCTCCCATCTTTGGTTGGGAAGAATAAAAATCAAGTCTTCTCATATGTTAAGGATAGAGTTTGGAAACATATTCAAAGTTGGCATAGAAGATCTTTTTCATGGGCTAGCAAGGAATTGCTTCTTAAGTTTATGGTGTAGTCAATTCCTTCCTTTGTCATGGGTGTTTTTTTTGTTACTAATTGGCCCTGTGTTCTAACATTGAGAAGATAAATTCTTTTTGGTGGATAGTGGGGTGAATTTTAGCAATGGTATCCATTGGAAGGCTTGGGATAGACTTTGTGTGCCTAAATCGCAAGGGGTTATAGGTTTTTGCAGACTATATTCTTTTAATCTTGCGTTTTTGGCAAAGCAGGGATGGAAATTAGTGCTTGAGCCAAACACACTAGTTTTTAGCATTTACAAGGCTAGATACTTTCCGAACTCAGCCTTTCTTGACGCTGGGATTGGGTCTAACCCGAGCTACATTTGGCGCAGTGTGTTGGCAGCTCAAAGTTTGCTCTAAAGTGGCGCTTGTTGGAGCATTGGTTCAGAGGCAGGTGTTAAGGTTTGGCGGAACCATGGATTCCAGAGATTTCTAACGCTCGAGTTGTATCAGATGCGGTTCCAGTCTTGAAGATGTCTGTCTTCTTTCTTCAATTAGGTGATGGTTGTAGCTGGGATGCCCATCTGCTTCAAGATATATTTTCAATTGAAGATTTTCATTATGTTCTTAATATTCGCTTGAGTATCAGATAAACAGACAATTGAGGGATGTAGTTACCTGAAAAAAGTGGTTAGTATTCTATTCAGAGGGAATATAAATTCCTCTTGCATGCGTCGAACCCTTTCGGCACCAACCCTTCTTGTAATTGGGTTGGTATCTGAAAATTATCCATTTCATCAAAGATAAATAATTTAATTTGGAGGGCAGGTTCAGCGTGTCTGCCTACAGAAACTGCTCTTCAATCTCGACGAGTTAATATTAAGTTAGTCTGTCTTGTTTGTAATTCGGCTAGACGACACCTTTCATGCACTAATTTCCCGTCCTAATGCTAAATCAATTTGGATTGTGTCTCAATTGGGAGACTTGAACGGTATGGCAAATTTCTTTTTAAGTCAGTGGAAGTTTCATCTATTCAAAATTCAGTCAGGATAAGGTCTGTGAAGCTGCCATGAATGTGAAGAATCTGAAGGAATCGTAATGATTTAATTTGGAATAGAAGGTGTTTTCAAGACTCTCATGTTTTACACAACACTTTTGAATTGTTAAAACAATGGCATCAAGCTCAGTTTTCACGCATATCTCATGTCTCCCGCTCTTACTGCTAATGCTCAACACGATTGGCTGAAACTTCCTACTGGTTTTTTAAAAAATTATATATATATATAAAGTAGAATAATTAAAATAACAAATAAATTTATTTTAAAAAATAATTAAATTATATAATTAAATCCAAATTTATTTTATTTATTTTTTAAAACATGTTAATATTTTATATTTTTAATAAATTTACTAATTTTACTATTTCTTTTCATGTGCCTAAATTACAATTTTTTTATTTATAATAACAAGTTATTTAGTAGGAATAAAAGTTATTTTTGTGATAAAATAATTTTATTAGTTTTATAAAATTATTTAACACAGCTACAAAATATTATTATGATAATATTACTTCTTATATCTAATTTGGTAAGCAATAAAAATTTGACACCAATATATTGTGATAAAATATTATGATAAAATAGTTTATATCATAATTTATCTTAAATGTTCATTATTATAATAAAATTTTTGAATTAAAATTTGTCAGCTCAATGACTCAAAATACTCGAACTTTTTCATAAATTTTCAATTGTATCCAAAGTTTTTAATTGATTTAATTACCCTAATTTGATGAATTAGTTTTTCAATTACACTCCAAGTCAAAATCAGTATTTTACAAAGTACATGTTTAGACTAAATTCACCCTTATATTTTTTATATCAATTAGACTCAAAATTTAATTTAAATTTTACTAAAATAATATTTTTATTTTTACTCAATTTAAATAATTTTTCACAAAAATATTAAAATTTTATTTTTATTTTAGTTGATAAATAATTAATTTTATGTTTTTAATTATAAATTAAAATTTTAATTTATATATTTAAATAATAAACTAATAAATTCTTAAATTTTCTTTCAAGCATAAATTTTTTAAAAATATTCAGGTTCATATCATGTAATTGATTTTTCAAAATATTTTTTAGAAGTTTTATTTTAAATGACTTAAATAATTTATTATTTAAAATATATAAATTAATTTTTAATGAGACATTGAAAGAAATTTTTTAAATAAGAGATTGAGAGATTTATAATTTATAAATTTAATTTTCTAAAATTTTAAATTTAAATACAAAACTATCATATAAAAGAATATAATAAATTTAATTAAATAAAAATGAGATTAAATAAAAGAAAAAATAAAAGTATCATTTTAAGTAAGCTCATGTAATTAGTTTTAAAATATTTCTTAAAGTTTTTATTTTAAATGATTTAAATAATTTGCTATTTAAAATATAAAAAAATTAATTTTTTAAGGAGAGATTGAGAGAAAAACATTTAATGAGATATTGAGAGATTTTATGAATTATAAAATTTAACCTTTATAATTTTATAGATTTAAATATAAAATTAATTTTTTGTGCAAAAGTACATATAATAAAATTAATTATGCAAAAAAAAAAGATTAAAATGAATACAAAATAAAAGTATCATCGTAATTGAGCTCATGTAATTAATTTTTAAATAATTTTTAAAATTTTTATTTTAAATAGTTTATAATTTTAAGGAAAGATTGGGAGAAGAATTTTTTAAATGAGAAATTGAGAGATTTTATGAATTATAAATTGAAATTTTTAAATATAAATTTAAAATTAGAAAATTTATCATATAAAAGTATATAATAAATATAGTTAAACAAAAATGAGATAAGTTGAATAAAAATAAATTATCATCTTAATTAATCTCATGTAATTTATTTTTAAATATTTTTCTGAAATTTTTATTCTAAATAGTTTAAAAATTTTGTTATCTAAAATATAAAATTAATTTTTTAAAAAGATTGACAGAATTTTCTTTAAAAAATGAGAGATTGAGAGATTTGACGAATTATAAATTTAAATATAAAATTACAATTCTTTATACAAAAATACACAAAAAATTTAATTACGTAAAAATAAAATAAAAATAAAATAAAATAAAATAAAATAAATGGATCATCTTAATTAATCTCTAAATTTAATTTTAGGTTTCGTTGAAATAATTGAAAAAGTATAAAGGTCAATTGAATCTAAATACGCACTAAACTAAATTCTAATTTTGACTTGAAAAATAATTAAAGTCAATTCATCAATTAGTGTGTAATTGACTTAATTTGAAACTTTAGATATGATTGAAAATCATATAAACGTTTAAAATTTTTTAGGTCATTAAACTAAATTTTTACCATATTTTTTAAATGATTTAATACATAAAAGAAATTTATCACAAGTTTATATTTTTTTATAATAAGTGTGATAAATTTGATTTTATCACAATAAACTCACATATTAAGATAAAATTAATTTTATCATAAAATTTTTATTATAATACATAAATTTTTTTAATTAGTGATTTGTTATCATTAAAATATATGTTTATTTGTAAATTAGTTTAAATTTTGATATATGACTAGAATATAATTTTATGTGGACCTAGCTTAACCGGTTATTTTTATTATATATAGTGATTTGCTTTAAAAATAAATTATATTCAATTTATTAACCATTTAAATAAAAATAATTTTTTTAATCCAGTTCTATTTTATATAAAATTTGACTCAAAATAATTTTTAAGAGAAAATTATTATTTTTTGTAACAAATTATGAGAAAAAATTACATAAATGATCAAAAAAATTTAAATACACATTTAAAAACTGAATAATAATTGACTTGACTCGAAATATCAATTTTAAAATTAAATCTAAAACCGACTCAAAATTCTTTTACATGCATGACCCAATAAGTAAGTTGAATCCATTCAAAATTCGGACTGACTCAAATCCAATCAGACCATAAATCACCTCAATCCAAAGTGTGCCGACTCAAAATTTGTCCAATCCAAAATGATACTCTCTGTTTGCCCCCTCTACACTGTAGTCTTCTCCCCGCTTAATATCCATCTTTTTCCTTATTCTTTATCGAGGTAATTAGATCAAGGATTCTCAAATAATTACCAATTCTACACAAATCAGAACCATTGAATTCTTTGACATAAGTCAACTCTTTAAATATATGATGATTTTGGGTTCTTTTTATTGATTTAATTATTTAAATTTTACAATTCTATCCTTCATTTTATATGAAAATAATTAAAATGCCAATAATAAAAGAAAAACTTCTTCACATTTTAACTTCTATAAATTTTGCAAAAAAATTATTTCATATTTGCAATGAAAAAGACAATAATAGCTCACCAAAATAATAATAGAAGAAAAAATTAAATTAAAAATAAAATGTATATTTTCTCTCAGTAATGATAAGATAGTTTCTTTACTGTTCAAGAATATATTTAGTTTGAATAGTTTCTTTACTGTTCAAGAATATATTTCGTTTGAAAATTGTTCTTGAACTTCCTAGCATCCAAAATATTTTTGTTATGTACAAATTATCAACTTTTTTTAATTATAATGTCAACAGAGCATTTTTAATGAGCTTATAAACACATAAAATGATAAAAGAATATGTAGGAAATCATATATTTAGCTAGAATAATGTTTAACAAACAATAAGATATAAAATCCTTAATAAGAAAAAAAAATTAAAAATAATTTCATAAGAGTAAAAAAATAGTGTTAAGTCCTTTAAAAAATAATGCCAACCTATCATAATGTTTAATTGTAGTCTCATGATAATACAAAATTTCCTAACTTGAAAATTTATACGGAGTCAAAAAAGAACCTTGACAGTAAATTGGAAACTGATTTTTATATAAAAAATGTGATAAATTTTATTCTTGATAGTGAAGAAATATAGTCAGTATAATAATTTTCAAAGGACGATAATATTAGTGCTTAAAAAAAGGTTTTTAGTATTTTTTATTAATTATTGATTCTTAAAATTCATTTTTTTTTAATTTTGATAAAAATAACCAGACCTTTTAATTTTGACAAATTAACTAAAACTAACAAAATTTTGACAAAATTAACAAAAATCAAATTAATCAAAATAAAATAATACATCATATTAAAAAATTAAATTAAAATAATATTAATCGATGTTAGTAATTACGGTTAACTAATTTTACTAACTTTTTATAAAAATTTATGTCAATTATTTGTTACATCACGTGATATATCATTCTATTTTAACTGATTTAAATTTTGATTAAATTTATCAAAACTTTATCAATTTTAGCTAATTTTGTCAAAATTAAAATTGTTCATAAATTTTATCAAAACAAAGTTTGGATTTTAGGACTAATGTCTTTTATTATTTTAATTCACTATTTTGCCCTTCCATACATGATTAAGGTCAATCATTGCATCAAATTAATCGCCATAATGTTGACCTAGGTCGCTATCTTAAATTTTTAGTGATTTATTTAGTTAATTATTATCTCGTTTGTATTAAATTCTCACTTACCATCTTACTAAGATAACTCAATTTGACGCAATCAAACTTAATTCAGTGATTTATGTATCTTTTTAAGTGTTTTAGATTCAATTCTCTCCACTCAGGGCCAGATCAATTGAATCCTCAAATGAGATTGTGAAGGAGACCTAAATTACTTAATTTTTTTTTTCTTTTTCTCTAATTTTTTATATTCACTTTCACATTTCTTATTAGACAAAATTTTTACTAAGAATATTGAACTAGAATATAATTTAACCAAAATAAAATCACAATAACAAAAATAACAAATCAATAATAAACACCAATAACAAGAAAAATTCTTACTTTTTTATGTCAAAATAATGATAAACAATAATCCAATTTCAAATAGAATATAATTACAAATTAATAGAAGGATGAGATTACAAAGATAGAATTATAAAACATGAGAAATAATATTTGAATTCAAATATTCAATAACTAAAATATTTTTTGGGATGTAAAATAGACAGGTGAATTTTTCTTTTTAAATGGAAAAAATTGAGGAAGAATAATTGTTGAGAAAGCTGTTGAAAAAGATTAATAACAAAAATAGAAAATTAAACAAATAAAAACTCCTAATTATGTGAAAAGAAAGCTAACAACTTTTCCTTTTGAGAAATATGCAATAAGCTTTATTGACTCATTACGTCGGAAAATTTAGAGATCACAATTCATGTCATGTGTTATATAATCATGTCAAGATATATGTATAACACATAAATATTCAATTTGCATACACCTCATTTAATTAATCATATCAAAATCTTTCACTGTAATATATATATATATATAGTAGATTAACCTAAAAACAGATAAAAATATATAAAAATATTAATTTTTAACTAAAAATATTTATTTATTAAAAAATAAAAACTAAATATTAAAATCTAAGTAAATATAAAGTTGAATTTAAAAATATTTTCTTATATATAAATATATTTATTTAAATTATGTTTAAATATGTATATTTATATTGTGTATTACATGTTAATCCATTAATTCAATTATAAAATCGTATCTATTATAGATTATGTGAGTCAATCCATTTAAAATTATTTTTATGTCATTATAAATAAATTGATCCGTTTATGACTTGATCGTATCAAAAAAAAAAATGCAAGCCCTGGAAAAATCAAAAGTCAATTTTAAACTGAGAAAGAGGCCTCTCGTCCTTTTGGCCCTGAGGCAACTGCCTCAAGCGTCCGCAGCGCTGTCCCCAACTCCTTGTAATTTTGATAAAAATAGTAATAATAAACATATTTGATTAGAATCTATCTAACTAAAAAGAGTTTTTTTAGAAATTTTCACAATTCAAGTTAAAATAATTATGTCATTTAAGATTTTCAATGACAAATATAATAATTATGTCATTTAAGATTTTCAATGACAAATATATTCTTTACTTAGGTTTAGTAAAAATTTCAAATTTGAAATTTGGATTTCAAATTCAAATTTTATTCTCTTTTATCATTTAATTTATATTTATTATTATGCACTCTAAGTTTTCAAGAACTAATTGACATTTTCTAAGAAGTTATTGACATTCTCTAAGAAGTTTTGGATAATTTTGATCAAATATTAAATTAAATTTTAATATATTATTATTATTATTCTTATTTCAAAGATATATTTAGATCCTAATTAGGTTGATATTCCCTTAATATTATATACAATATTTTCAAAATTGAACCAGATCAATTGGTTGCATCGGTAAAATAAGAAACAGTTAATGGTGCGATTTGATTTAGTATTAAACTAGTCATTCAAAAGCCAGTTAAAATAAAAAAAATCAATCAAAATTAAAAAAAACTAGCAAAAATAAAAAAATCGTATAAATCCAATTTAATATAAAACTACATTATTTCGTGAAAAATTTAAAAGTTTAAAAATATATTATTTTGCCCAAAATTTAAATGTTAAAAATATATTTCATTACTTTATATATATATATATATATATATATTCTAATCTTTTAAATATTTTCTAAGTATTATTTATATATTTTTAAAAATAAAAAAAACTATGTTATTGAACTAGACTGGCTGAATCGGCTAAACCGAAGATTGATCAAATGATTTTATTCAAATTTGGAACCCCTTATTATTATTATTATTATTATTTTTCAAATTTTGAATTAAGGATAGATGTTTTACTACTAAACTTTAATTAGAGACTTATCAAAATGCATTTATACTTAGATCTAACTATTTTAACTTATTTTTCTTTACTGATTACATTTTGCTTTTTAATCAACTTGCTTCACACTTTGTTCAAATTGGACTAATAGTAAAGGTAACATCACAATTAATACTACATTTCAAAGGTTTTCAATATTATTTTTAAATTTTGATTTAAAAATCATGAAAAAATTCTATTAATTATAAAATTACGTATACTTTTTAAATTTTAGTGATTTTAAAGAATTAAATTGATTAGGTCATGAAAAGTAAGAATCAGGAAAAATTACATAAAATCATAAAGAAAATTTTCTTAATTATAAAAATTAGAGATTATATTATTTTTTATTTTAGTAATTTTAAAGAATTGAATCGATTAAGTGATGATGAGTAGGATTAGGTAAAGATTCAATCATGAAGAAAATTATATTAGTAATAAAATCGATGATTATATTATTTTTAAAATTTAATAATTTTAAAGAGTTGAGTCGATTAGTTAATGGTGAGTGGGAATAAAAAAAGATTATGCAAAATCACAAATGAAATTCTATCAATTATTAAAATCAAATATTATTTTATTTTATTATTTTAATAATTTTAAAGAATTGGTTTGATTAGGATATGGTTGGTAGGAATCGAAAAGGATTACAAAATATTGGAAAGAAAATTTTATTAATTATAAAAATGAAAAACTATATTATTTTTTAACTTCAATGATTTTTAAAGAATTGAGTTGATTATGGTATGTTAAGCAATAATTGGAAAGGATAACGTGAAATCACAAAAGAAATTATATTAATTATAAAACTAGAGATTATATTATTTTTTAATTTTAATGATTTTAAAGAATTAAGTCGATTATGGTATGGTGAGTTGCAGTCGGATAAGATTACGTAAATTTGTAAGGTTATAAAATTGGAGATTATATTTTTCATGAAATCACAAAACAAATTTATTAATTATAAAATTAGAGATTATAATATTTTTAATTTTAGTAATTTTTAAAGAATTGAGTCAATTAGTGCATGATGAGTTGCAATTGAAAATGATTGCATGAAATCGTAAAAGAAGTTCAATTAATTATAAAAATCAAAGATTATATTATTTTTTAATTTTAGTGATTTTAAAAAATTGATTTGATTAGAACATTGTGAGTAAAAATCGAAAAAGATTACGTGAACCCATGAAGAAAATTTTGATTAATCAAAAAAATCAGGAATTATATTATTTTTAATTTTAGAGATTTCAAAAAAATGAGTCAATTAAGACATGGTGAGTATGAATAAAAAAGAATTACGTGAAATCGTGAAAATTTTGTATTAATTATAAAAATTAGAGATTATATTATATTTTAGTTTTAGTGGTTTTAAAAAATTAAGTCAATTAGAGCATGATGAGTAGGAATTGGAAATGATTGCATGAAATTGTGAAGGAAATTCTATTAATTATAAAAATAAGGGATTAAAAATATTATTTTTAATTTTAGTAATTTTAAAGAATTAAGTTGATCCTAGCATGATAAATCAATCGAAAAGGATTACATGGAATCATGAATAAAAGTCTATTAATTATAAAAATAAGAGATTATATTATTTTTTAATTTTATTGATTTTAAAAAATTGAGTCAATTAAGACATTGTGAGTCACAATCGGAAAGTATTATGCAAAATCGCAAAGGAAATTATATTAATTATAAACATTAGAGATTATATTGTTTTTTTAATTTTATTGATTTTAAAAAATTGAGTAGATTTAGGGCATAATAATTTTTTATTATATGGAGTCATGAAGGAAATTCTATTAATGATAAAATAAAAAATTATATTATTTTAATTTTAGTGATTTGTAAACAATTGCCTTGCTTAGAGTATGATGAGTAGAAATAAAAAAGGATTACATAAAATCAAGAAATAAATTCTATTAATTATAAAAATTGAAGATTATTATTTTTTTAATTTAGTATTTTTAAAGACTTGAATCAATTATGGCATGGTGATTAGAAATCAAAAAGAATTATATGAAATCGTGAAAGAAATTCTATTAATTATAAAAATTACAGATTATGTTGTTTTTTAATTTTACTTTCACATTTCAAATCTTCATTCAATAAACTATCTTGTTTTTTAAATCTAAAAATCTCTTGCAATATATTAGTTATATATTGAGCATAATTTCTTGTTTTCACATTCTCTATTTTTAAATAAAGAACATGTTAAAAGGCTTTCTTAAGAAAAGTATGTATTAATCTGAAAAGTCAACCACACAACTCGAAAAGGTTATTAGTCATTATAAATTCAGGTATGTTTTCGTTTAATCATCTGTTTGCATTTCTTAATAATTTAACACGAGATCTTGGGATTTATGTGATGGTTTTCACAAAAGATTTTATCTAAAAAGTGGTATCAAAGTCTCTCATGTTAGATTATTGAGAAATTATTTTTTCTATTGTATTTCATGATTTGAAATTTGAGGGTTACCCTATTTTATTTGAATTCAGTTTTTGATAAATTTTAGATCTGGATATTTGATTTTAAAAAATAAGGGTTTCGATTTTGTGATATTTGAAGTTGGTTCGGTCATATTCATTGTTCGGCATATATATACAAGTATTGGCAATCCAAGTGTTGCATGAGATTGTAACCATCGTATGGGACAAACTATTGCTTGAGAAGAACAAAACCAACATAAAGGACAAAATCATCATTCAAGTTTGTTATCATTATATATATATATATATATATATATATATATATATATATATATATATATATATATATATATATTAAAATAACATGTCGCTGAGGTGATCTCTTTTGTTGAAATTGATTTATCTTGAAATATAAAAGGGTATGTATATGTAATTTATGTGAATGTTGATCAGTCCAAAGGAAGATTATATTTAACAGAATTGCATGATACTTATGGTAATAAACGTATTTGACTATTCAGTTTTTTTATGTAAATAATAAATTGGTCCAAAGGAGAATTTATTATTTGATATATTCTTATTCTCAGTGTTTGACTACTACACCGAGATATCATTTACAAGTTAACATTTTGTCTAAAGATAAAATATTAATAAAGTATATGGTATCTTGATATGAGATTTGCCTTATTTTGAATTTATTATTGTGATATTTGGTCTCAAGACTTATGTGAGTTTGTTTTGCTTGTTTATTGTTCTCTGTTTAGCTATAACTCCAGCTAATATTACTACAAACATCAATTAATTCCCATGTTGAATGGCTCTAACTTCAAGTCATGACAAGAGAACCTATTGATAGTTTTCGAAGTCATGGATCTTGATCTTGCATTAAAGGTTGATTCTTCTCCATCTTTTACATTTGAGAGTACCTCTGATGAAAAGAGGATAAAGAAAGGTGTGTGAAATCGAATCACATGTGCATGATGATTATGAAGAGAGTCATTCTTGAAACATTTAGGAGCTCAATGTCTAAAAAGATTACTACAACTAAAGAATTCCTTGCAGATATTGAAAAAAGATTTGTTAAGAATGAAAAAGCTAAGATAGTTATGTTTCATTTCATTGAGGTATAAAGGTAAAGACAATATCAGGGAATACATCCTAAAGATGTCTCATCTTACTTATAAGTTGAAAGTACTTAAGTTTGATCTCTCTGAGGACTTGCTAGTGCATCTAGTCGTTATATCTCTTTCAACACAGTTTAATCAATTTAAAGTGAGCTACAACTATTAGAAAGAGATTTGGTCTCTTAATGAGCTCATATCACACTGTATTTAGAAAGAGGAAAGATTAAAGCAAGATAAGACAAAAAGCGCTCACTTGGCCTCAACCTCTACGGATAAGGGCAAGGGAAAGTAAAGAAATAAGGACAAGGAAGTTGCACATACTACACCTTAAGTGAAACAACTATATAAATCAAGTGAACTAGAAGGTGAAGGGCAAGAGAAAGTAAAGAAATAAGGATAAGGAAGCTACTCATACAACACCTCAAGTGAAACAACTATATAAATCATGTGAACTAGAAGGTAAAGATTGTTGCTTTTGTGAAGCTGAAGGGCATAGGAAGAAGTAGTGTACCAATTATCACGCATGGCGTGCTAAGAAAGTTAAGCTTCTCAATATAGTTTTTTTTTAAGTTAATTTAACTTTGGCACCTAGACACACTTGGTGGGTAGATTCTGGTCCAACAATTCACGTAAGTGCATCTATGCAAGGTTGCTTGAGTTGTCGAAAGCCAAATGATCATGAAAGTTACATCTATATGGCCAATGGCAAGACAGTTGAAGTAAGACAACAAGAAATTTTATATTATTATTAAAAACTGGAAATTATTTGGATCTTGATGAGACATTTAGTATACTATATTTTAGGCAAAATTTGATTTTTGTTTCTACTTTAGACAATTCTGGTTATTCTTGTCTATATAAAAATGAAAAATTCAAATTGTTTCATAATGATTCATAATTTATTTGGTATCGATTATTTATCAGGTTATGATAATCTTTATTTAATGGATATAATTTCCCATTATAATGAATCTCTGCAATTAAGTACACAAGGTGTAAAGGGAAAATTAATCAATGAGAATTATGCTTCGTTATGGCACAAGAGATTAGGACATATCTCTAAACACAGAATTGAGAGACTTGTGTCAGATGAAATTCTTGATTCCCTTGATTTTATAAATTTTGATGTTTGTGTTAATTATATGAAGGGAAAACGAATCAATAAAAGGAGATTTGAAGCCAACAAGACTTCAAACATCTTAGAACTTATATATACGAACATTTATGACCCATTTCCTATAAATGATTGGAATGGTCAATAATGTTTTATAACGTTCATAGACTATTTTTCAAGATATGGCTTTATTTTTCCCATTCATGAAAAGTCACAGTCACTGGATGTGTTCAAAATTTGTAAAGCTGAAGTTGAAAACTAACACGACAAAAAGATCAAAAGCGTTAGGTTTGATTGTGGTGGTGAATACTATGGTAGATATGACAGTTCAGGTGAACAATGTTGAGGACCATTTATTAAATTCCTAGAGGAATGTGGTTTCGTCCCATAGTACACCATGCCAAGTTCACCCGCTATGAATGGTGTTGCTAAAAGATGAAACATGACACTTAAGGGCATGGTAAGAAGTATGATTTCTCATTCTACATGATTTCTCATTCTACCTTATCAGAATCACTCTGGGGAGAAGCACTTAAAACTATAGTTTATATCCTTAACAAGGTTCCAATTAAAGCAACTGCTACAATTCATGAGATTTGGACAGGTAGAAAGGCTAGTTTAAAGCACTTGAACATTTAGGGATGTCCAACTAAGGCAAGGCCTTATAGGCCTAATGAAAAGAAACTAGACTTAAGGACAATGAGTTGTTATTTTATTGGATATTTTAAAAGATCTAAGGGGTACAAGTTTTATTAGTCAATTTTTAAGTCAGGAAATGCTCGATTCTTTGAGGATGTTGAGTTTGCGGGGGAGATATGGTTAGGGACCTTGTCTTTGAAAAGGAATATGTTGATATTCCCATAAGTGTTATTAGAATTGATCAGGATCTCATTCCTAACTTTGTTAAAACACAACAAATCAAGAGAATTTCAAAGAACCTTTCATTCAAGAAAAGCAAACTTTACCACTTCAAGAACCTATGCCATTAAAGAGATACACCAAAGAAAGGAGAAGTGATGCATTATACGCATTTGGATATTACGTATATCATTAGGATGTTGCGAAAATATTTAATCAATCCAAGAATAGACCATTGAAAACAGTCAAATGGGTCTTACAGTACTTATAGAAAATAAAGACTACATGCTCACATATTGGAGGTTAGATCAGCTGGAGATCATTGAGTTTATTGACTCCAATTTTGGTAGATGCGAAGATAGTATAAAATCTACTTCGAGCTATATCTATTTGCTAGCTGGAGATGTTATTTCTCGGAAGAGTGTTAAACAGTCTCTTATAGTCTATTCTACCATGGCAACAAAGTTTGTAGCATATTATGAGGCATTTAATCATGGAATATGGCTGTAAAATTTTATTACTGCATATAGTGGATGGCATTGAAAGGTCATCCAAGTTATTTATGACAATAAGTTAGCAGTTTTATATTCCAATAACAATAGGAGCTCGACAAAGTCGAAACATGTAGACATTAAGTTCCTAGTTATTAAAGAAAGAGTTTAGAGTAAACAGTTGTCTATTGAGCACGTTGGCACAAAGTCCATAATTGTAGATCTGCTTACTAAAGGATTGCCACTTAAGATGTTTCATGAGCATACTGCTTGTATGGGTGTCAAGTTATTTGAGGATAGTCAATTTTAGTGGGAGTTTGTAATTTTGGATGCTTTTGATATAAACATTTACAATTATTTTAATTTGTGGATATTTTTGAGGTTTTTTTTTGCATAAATAAAAAAAAATGGTTCATTTTGACTATGATTTTAATATGGTTTGATCTCACTAAAGTTTAAGGAGGACTAGTTGGAAATAGGTATTTTTATATCACATTACATGAAATTTTCATGCTAACATCCACATCATAAATCATGTCATTTGATTGTATTGATACATGTGACCATTGATAGGTTGAGTTACGATAAATATAATGAAAGTTGTTTTGATCCTATATTGGTATCATTGATGGACTAAATTGGAAATAGATATATTTTGGTAACGACAACAAAGTTGACACTACAAAAAAAAAAAAACTGGATTTAGAGACCAGAAAATGTGGTCTC
>CATIWR010478559.1:0-20465 GCA_949677035.1 Omphalea diandra | reverse complement strand
ATACACACCTATCTTTTCTTATAACTCACAATTACTCTATATATATATATATATATATATATATATATATATATATATATATATATATATATATATATATATATATATATATATATATATATATATATATATATAATTATTTGGTTTTTATATAATGAAGCTGAAGTGCTAACATAATGAACTTTGATTTCATGTTTAATGAATTTTGTAATGAATTTGTAATTAAGAACTCGTTAAATAATTTAATTATCATGAACTTGTAGTCAAATATTAATGAACCTACAATTCATTTGTAATTATCTTTTAGGTAAGCTCTAATGAACTTTTAGAAAAATAATAATGAACCTATAGTTAATTTGAAATGAACCTATAGGCAAATACTAAAGAATATACAGTTCATTTGTAATGAACTTGTAGGTAAGCTCTAATGAACTTGTAAGTAAGCTCTAATGAACTTGTAGACAAATAACAATGAACTTATAGTTCGTTTGTAATGAACCTATAAGCAAATACTAATAAACCTACAGTTCATTAGTAATGAATTTGTAGGTAAGCTCTAATAAACCTGTAGGCAATTAATGATGAACCTACAATTCATTTGTAATGAAACCTATAGGTAAGTTGTAATAAACATATAGAAAAATACTAATGAACCTAGAGTTTATTTAAAAAAATGAACCTATAGTTTATACTAAATGAAACTATGGGCAAATATTAATGAACCTAGCATTCATTTGTAATGAACTTATAGGTAAATACCAATGAAGCTAGAGTTCAGTACAAAATGAAGCTGCAGGAAATTAGTAATGAACCTATAGGTAACTACTAATGAACCTGGATGATCTAACAGATCAACCTATATATAATAAACTTAGCGTTCATTTATAATGAATCTATATACTTACAATTACAAATGGCCTATATATTAAAACTATTTTATCTTTACAATTGCAAAATATTCTTAAAACTATTATATTTTCACAATTGAAAAATATTGTTAAAACCTTTTTAAAAAAATTCCTAAAACTACTATATATATTAACAAAATGAATCATTTCTTTTTCTTCAGCTCAGCAAATTATTTTCTAGCTTGCTTTAGTATGTCATCCCTATAAGTACTCACTTTCATAAGGAGAATATTTGGGCAGTATTTCGCTATTAGGGTGTTCAAGAAAAGTTCCTACAGAAAATAAAATTAAAATAATTATAAAGCAATTATAAGGAAAGAATAATAATGTTCATACAGTATCATAAAATCTAATGATAATTTACATTATTTTTATTAAAACCACACTCCTAATAATTTTCTTGTCTTTTGTAAGTCTCCATGTGTCTCATGCAATAGACTCCACAATCAAGATTTGGATTGCTTGATTTCTAAGGAATTTTGGGTAAATATCTAAGATATTTTGTGAAGTCTTCGTCTTGGTGAAGTTTCTTTTTTTTCCAAATAATTTTTGAATGCATTAGCCTGTAACATAGTTAAAATAATGAATTTGTAATATATTTGAAAGGAACCTATAACTTACAACAAATGAACCTACAAAATGTTATAAATGAACCTATGCATAAGAGTGAACATGTATAAGAAAAGAAATGAACTTACACGTATTTTTGGAGAGCCTTCATACTTGTTTTTATAAGACACTTTTTTTTCCAGTGATTTGTTGTCTATTATTTTAATTCTTTTAGTTTTGAAATTTATGCCAACTAGGAAATATTGACAATGTCATAGAACAAGGAAGAATACCTGAGAATTTAATGTGAAGAGGTTCAATAATTTTATGAATAATATGTACTTACAATTATGTATAGAAAATAAGTTAATTTTTAATAATATGAACTTACAAGATCAACATATACCTGAGAATTTAATGTGAAGAGGTTCAATAATTTTATGAATAATATGTACTTACAATTATGTATAGAAAATAAGTTAATTTTTAATAATATAAACTTACAAGATCAACATCACTAATGTCAAAATTCACTTGGTTTAATTCTTTCTCCACCAAAATTTTAGAATTGGCTTAATGTACTTTTGGTTCTTATGCCTCAATGTATTTATTTGATGTATTTATTTCATGCTGAAAAGAAAAAATAATGAATAATATGGAGAAACAAATGATGAACCTACAGAATTTAAGTAATCTATGTATAGTGTTTGATCATATAATTGAGAAAGAATATAAAATTAGAGTAAAACATTTACTTACAAATGGCTTGCTGGAGAAGAATATTCTTATTGGTTGACCAACACTTCTTTTTAAGCCAACCTAGTAGTTCATTCTGAAATCCCAAATATCTAATATAACACTATTTATCTCATCTTTTAATATGCTTTGGAGGTTTTCTTGGCTGACAAAGTAGTCATTATATGTCAACAACAATTCTTTATAAAAAAATCATTAGTGAATCTGACAATTCAAAGTAATGAACATACAATATTAAAACAAAAATACAAAGTTCACTTTGTTTTGATTTGTTCTATTATAGGCATGAATGCAAACTTCGAGATGAGCTTCTCCTTGGCAGTTACATCTTGTAAGTTTGCATCATTTTTATCCAAAATGGAGATCTCAATGATAAAATAAGTTGTTTGTACTTCCTTGTTGGTCTTGTTCTTGTGTGTACATCCTCAACGTCTGTTTCTAATTCATCAAGTACTCTACAATAAAATGTTGAATGTGTAAGTTTAAAATTTGAATAAATAATTTTTAATGAACCTATAGTTCATTGTTAATGAACTTAGAGTTTATCTTAAGGAACTTATGAAGAAGCACCAATGAAAATGTACACATAGCAATGAATTTAGAATTTATTCTTAATGAACTTATAGGCAAATAGTAATGAACCTATAGCTCATTTATAATGAACCTATATGCAAATACTAATGAAGCTAGAGTTCATTTGAAATGAAGTTGTAGGCAAAATAGTAATGAACTTGTAGGTATATAGAAATGAACTTGTAGGCAAATAGTAATGAACCTAATTTGTATTTGTGATGAACATGTAGGTAAGATAAATACTAATTAACTTATAATTAAATACTAATGAACCTATAAACAGCTTAAAGAGTACAAATTTAGAGTACATACTCATCAAAAATTCACTAATGAGTACATGTAAGCAAATATTAATGAACCTAGAGTTTGTATGTGATGAAACTATCAAGAAATACTAATGAACCTAAAGTTCATTGAAAATAAATAATGAACCTAAAGTTCATTGAAAATAAACCTATAGTTTACTCATAATGAATCTACAATTTATACCAAATGAAACTATAGTTTACAAAAATGAACCTACAGTTTACTCATAATTAATCTACTGTTTATAAAAAATGAACCTACAATTTACTCATAATGAACCTACAGTTTACTCATAATGAATCTATAGTTTACTAATAATTAATGTATAGTTTATATGAAATGAACCTATACTTTATTAAAAAAAATGAACATATAGTTTACTCATAATGAATCTACAATTTATGCCAAATAAACCTACATATTACAAAAAAATGAACCTATTATTTACTTATAATGAATCTACAGTTTATAAAAAATGAACCTATAGTTTACATTAAATCTATAAAATCAACATATAGAAGTTTGGATAACAAATAAATATATAGTTTATTACTAATGAACCTACACTTAATAAAAAATAAAGCTACAGTTTACTGATAATGAACATATAGTTTACTGATAATGAATTTACAATTTATACCAAATGAACCTACATTTTATAAATGATCCTACATTTTGCAAAAAATAAACCTAGAGTTCATTCAAAATGAACCTATAAGCAAATATTATTAAACTTGTGGGTATATAGTTTTCATTTGTGATGAACATGTAGGTAAGTTAAATACTAATTAACTTGTAGCTAAATACTAATGAACCTATAACTTAAATACTAATTAACTTATAGCTAAAAACTAATGAACCTAAAACAACATAAAAAGTACAAATTTAGGGTGCATACTCAAAAAAAATTAGTGTTTGCAGTGGCTCTTTTGTTGTAGTTTCTCATATTTTTCTTTATCAGAAGTAGCCCCTATTTCCTCAGCATTTTCTTATTGTTTAGGCTTGGGGGTGTAACTCAGGAAGAGTTAGTGCCAATGAAAAGGAAGGAGTAACATCCATTGCTTTTCTAGTTTTTTTGTGTTTTTGGTATTCCTTTTTCAAGCTCTGCGAATGCTTCAAGGATGTTTTCATCACTGAAGAATTCATCATCATCTTCTTCAATTATTTTATCTGTCATTTCAAGTGCTTCCTCACCCTATGAGCTTGAAATATTATTAAGTATTTTAGTCGCAGAATTGAAAGTCTTCTTCATAAGCTCAATTGATTTTATCCTTCCCATTTCTGCCATTACTTCTCTAGACTCGATCATTGTAGCCATTTTTTTTTTTATTACAGATGACACTCTTTACATAGATTCCTATAATGAACATAGTATTTTATAAGTTATACATTTTTGTCTCATAGTGCATGTTAATCATACTTAAAAGTTTAAATTACCTTTCTCACTCTTATTGTTATACGTTGTTCATCTGTTTGGATCTCTTCTTCTTCTTCTTACCCATCTTCAGTTTGGATGAGAGTTAAGCGTTCAATGACTTTTCCTTTTCCAAACCCTCCTTCTTTCAATTCTTCCTTAACTCGATGATGTACACTTTGAGTAATATAGTTTAATAGGATTGGAAGTTTTCTTGCACTTTTCTTACAAATATCTCTTACTTTGAAATTTACTTTGTCCAAGTAAGCTAGTTATTCATTTCAAAAAAAAAAAGATTAAAATTAATGAACCTTTGAGACAAAAGTAATGCACATACAACATTTAAGTAATGGACCTACACTATTAAGCTAATGAATATATTATAGAGTAATAAAGCTGATTATTAAAAGTGGTGAAGCTATAGTGGACGACTAATGAGCCTACATGTTTATATGCAAATATTAATCAATCTATAGACAAATATTAATGAACCTAGTGTTTTTAACTAAATGAACCTACAGTGCATAAGTAATGAACCTGGAACTCTACAAAAATGAACCTTTGTTGTTTTATTAATGAACATGGAGAATTAAGAATCTGAATTTAGAAATATATGTGTAGATTAATTACTAGAACAAAAGTGATTGGATTGGTGAAGAAACTAGTTGATTTTTTCTTCCACTCGTCAACAAATTTTGCAAGGATCTTGAATGTATACCGTTGACATCAATGAGAGAACAAAATTTTGTAGTTTTCTTTTCTGCTTTAATGGCCTTTCTGAAATGAAGAACCATGAATAGTATAAAATCTCTCTTGAAATTATCACCATATTCTCTCCTTTTTGACGATTTTTGGACCCATATTGTTTGTGACTGAACTACCAGCAAATAATTGTCATCATTGTCTCCATGATTGTAGTAGTTGCTTATATTTAGTTGTGTTAATGTCATCTTTCACCTCAACAATAGGGTTTTTTCCATAAGGCAAGTTCAATGTGCTAACAACATCTTGTTCGTTGAGGACTAGTTCTCCATTCTCCAAAATAATTTTAGTCCTACAATAATCATATTTATCTACTAAATACTTAATTGTTCATCACATTTGGACAATGTAAGTTTTAGTAAGCTTCCAAATCTAATATCATTAACTGCTTTACATTGTTCTTTTGACAATTCTCCTATCATCTTATGTAGCCCATTTAGAAAAATCCTTGTTCGTAAGAATTTCGATCTCACAACTTTCTTTGTTTATTCTTCAAATTCTTCGTCATCAGTTCTTTCTTCTTGAAGCTCTTGTTGTTGTTTTTGTTCATAAGATTCTTCTTCATCATATTAAGCTAATTTTCTTTTACTTGTTATTTTCTTTTTTCTTTTTTGGTTTTGTCTCATCAAATTCATTTGTTCTCTTTTTTGTTTGCTTCAAGTTTCCTACTTAATGTTGAGGTGCTAGAGTAAGAGGTTCTTTGTCTACTGTATGCTCAATTGCAATAGTATCTCATGAATCATTTGTCTTAATGGTACAAGTCAATTGCTCATCTTGATCATTCAACATTTATGTGTTGTCTTTTTTGTTGATCTTCTTTTTATGTGTGATTCCCTTCAATCTCATGTTTGCTGTGAAATATGAATAACCGATATTAGATGCTAACTGATATCCTTACTAACAAGTACCTGTAAGAAAATATTAATGAACTTAGAGTTCATTTGTAATGAAATTGTAGGCATTATATTAATGAACTTTAGAGTTCATTCAAAATAAACCTACGATTTACTCATAATAAATCTACAATTTATATCAAATGAAACTACAGTTTACAAAAAAAAAAAAAAACTTATAGTTTACTCATAATCAATCTATAATTTATAAAAAATAAACATACACTTTATTAAAAAAATTAACCAATAATTTACTCATAATAAATCTACAGTTTGCTGATAATGAATGTACAGTTTATACAAAATGAATTTACACTTTGTAAAAAATGAACTTATAATTTACTCATAATAAATCTACAGTTTATATCAAATGAACCTATAATTTACAAAAAACGAACCTACAGTTTATTCAATAAATCTACATTTTATAAAAAAAAAATAAATCTATATTTTATATTAAATCCATAAAATCATCATATAGAAGTTTGGATAAGAAATGAACATATAGTTTATTACTAATGAACTTACACTGAATTAAAAAAATAAATCTACAACTTATTGATAATAAACATATAATAATCTACACTTTATAAAAAAAATAAATCTATAGTTTACAAAAAATAAACCTACAATTTACAAAAAATGAACTTATTGTTTACAAAAGATAAACCTGAAATTCATTTAAAATGTAACTGTAGGCAAATATTAATGAACATGTATTCAAATACTAATGAACATAGATGATTTAACAAATCAACCTATATATAAGAAAGAATCTCAGTATTAAAAGTCATTAATTTATATTTTTTAACTAATGAATCTATATTTTTTAAAATAATGAATTTATGTATTTAAATCTAAAGAAATAGAAAGAGATTATTGATATTAAAAAAGAAAAAACATCAAAGATTTTCATAAAAATCATAAACACTAATAATTTTTCAAAAAATAAATCCTAATAATTTATCATATACGAAATTATAAAAAATACTTAACATAATCATAAACCCTAATAATTTATCACATATGAAATGCATTATATTAAGTTTTTGCTTACTTCCAGTTGTAAAAATAAAGAGGGAATTGCGGCAGAAAAAGTCAACATAAAAGTAGTAAAGTTCGACAGCGAAAGTCGAAGTAGAGAGAGTGAGATTCGTTTATATAGAGAATATGAGAGGGAGCATTCCAATGAAGCAAAGTGTGAGACAAAAAAAAATTTTAAGTTGGAGATTGAAAAGTTTGTATTATTTTTGTTTATTAACAAAGTGTAACGAACGTTAATATATTAAAATGAAATGAAGGGTTGACAATTTTCGGACGGGAACGAAATTCATTCATTCACAAACCACTCCAAGGAAGGAGTTAACAAACCAATAGAATGCAAGAGGAACAACAAAGGCCTATTTCTTTAGCTTTGAGAAACAGGGCCATATTCCTAACCGCTTACATGGAGAATTTTGAAGGGGAAATTTAAAAAAAAAAAAAAAGTAAAAAATTCCCACTAGAGAGGTCACATCACTATCCCAACCTAACACTAAAAAGGGTATACAAAACAAGAGGGCATTACTAGTTTTAATGATACAAATGGAGAGAGGATTAACACATATGAAAGGTGAATAGATTTTTCTTTACTTGTTCATGGACAGTTGGAGTTTCTACCAGGGCCTCCATAATAAAAGTAATGGCCCCAATCCCCATTACTGCCTGTTTGAACATCATAGCAATTGGACTTTTCAGTGAAGGTGCCAATCCCTTTTGGAGCCTTGAGGTTATTGGAATCATCGACAACTTGTATATTCCTGAAATAACTTGCTTTCCCAAAACCTTCTTCAGGGAAATGGCCACTACCCATCTGAGTCGAGGTATGCTGACCATCTGGCTCGGAGTTTACCACCTCGCCTCCCCATTCAATCATGGAAGCACTGTCTGCTAAGTATGAGAATAGAAAAGAAGGCCAATAACCTAACACATAATCATTTCCAAATTGCATCCACCAGTGCCCCTCTTTTGGGTCCTATAAGAACAGGAAATTATATATATAAGGAACATAAATTACCCAGAAACAATAAGAGAAGCAGAAGTCAATAAATCACCCATATTGGTCAAAGCCTATAAAAGCACCAATGCTTTAATTCTGTGCATGTCTTCAAGTAAGGGTGAAGATTCGGTTTAAACTGAAGCGAATCCAACAAAACCAAAATAATCGAAAACTAAATTTTAAAAAATCTATAAATCAAATCAAATTGAACCGAATAAATTTATAAATCAAGTCAAACCAAACCTATTTGTATTGATTTAATTACAATTTGATTCATTTTAAACTGAATTTTTTTTTAACACCACACACCGAATAGTACCCACCAAGTTGGAGATCTATTTGTTAGACACTTTTCTAACTCCAGACACACTCCCCCACACGTGCCAGTGTTACGCACGTATCATGCCCTGTGTCAGTGCCTCATAGCAAGGCAGCACAAAAAAATATTTTAAATAAAAAATGTAACTACTGTGTAGCGCATAATTTGTTTAGAGTCATGATTTTAACCCTGTCGTCACTCCAATGTTTGGCTCATGGTTTGAGCCAGCAATGAGACGCAACGTTATCTTCTCATTTTCTATTTTAACCCTATTTAATCACTAAAGTGTCCACGTCCACTAACAAAGAAAAAAAAGCCTAGGATTCCTAGCATCTGTACCACAATGCTTTTCTGACACTGCCCACTCAATTATTTATGCAAGTAATACTGTGGCTGCAGCATATTGTGCATTTTAACCAATGTCTTCAACAAACTGAACAGTTGGACAAATAAAACAAAACATCAGATTATTTAATCAATTCAGTTAGATCCAAATTTATTTTCAAAATTATTCTTTAAAAATATTATAAATATATTTCTATTTTAAAAATATTGTTTTTTACTATTTGAAGTTGTTTTAATAATTTTTTATTTTCAAAACATTAAACTTGTAAACCAAAAATTGGACACCTAAAGACAAACTCTATCAAGGGATATGGTTCCCATACGCACCTTAGAAAGTATCATCTACCTCTTTTTTTTTTTTTTAACTGCTATTACCTTGGATGTGACCGTATTTAACCTAGAGCTGAAAGTGAAGGCCATAGCATTTACCTTCCAGACAAGTATACTGATATCATATTGGGAATTGCGGTAGGCAGAAACAGGAGAGATGCTCGCACCCATTGCTATCTCACTATTGATCTGAATAAATCCTGAACAAAGGAGATTGTAGCAACCAGTGGCTTGATATGCATCACTCTGTAATGTTGTCACAAACAAATGTGTAAGCAACATCCATTTAATAAAACCATCAAAATTACCATAAAATTAATAAAAAAGTCACCATGTTGGAAGCTTACAGTCCAGTATGTAAAAAGCCTTGTGTTGTTGTCACCATATAGATCTGGACTGACCTGTTTCCATCAGCGTAAAAATATTAAAAATCAAGGGATATGGTATAAAAAATTATATAGTTTTATTTACTTGTATTATAGGTTCACTTATTTATGATCAATAGAGAATTAAATTAATTACAATAGTACCTGCCAGCCAGCTTCAATACTGTTGAGATCTTCACCAAAGGAACCTCCCAATATCCATAGCTGAGACAAGCTGAATTCATTAAGCTGCTGTATTTTGGGTTCCCAAACGTTAATGGTTGCTTTTGCTCCATAATACTTGTCCCCTTCCACATAAGCTATTGCATGCTAATCATCCCAAAGAATATAGAAAAAAATCAAGAACAAATTGACAATAGCAAAAACAACAAAGCAATCAGCAAAAGCTACTTTATTTTGACTTCAATGGGGAATGAAACAAATCTTTTAAAAAAACACACCACGAAGAAGAACATGAGCAAAAAATCTTACTTGATGACCACTTTCATTTATGAGATCAGGATCTGCAGACCTGGGCCTAGGGATGCTTCTCCGCTTCTTCCTACCATACCTTTTAACCGAGCTTGCTCTCAAAACATCATCCTTCTTCGTTCTTCTAATAGGTACGGTACCTTCAGGACATTTACCATTTATGTGCCACAACTGGATGATTGGGTTTATTCTTTCTTTGGATTCTGTAGCTACCTTGTTCTCATCAAATAGCCCTTCTGGGTGGTAACTGGGCCTCGTCTAAAAAACCCAAAAGAAGTCAGAAAAATATAGAGTCAACAATAGTAATGAAAATTCCTTCAGAAGTACGCAGGTATGGAGATGTACCTGAATCTTGTGGTCTTTAAGGAATGGATGATCAAAAGCTGGCTGATGAGCCATATGAACACAGTCTATGATATCCCCATCTGGGCTCTGTACGGTTAATTGATACTCATAAATTTTCCAAAACAAATCAAGAAAATATGTTTGGAGTAATGAGTGGCTCAGGTCTTCATACAAAAGCAAAATAACAGAATTAAAGGGGGCAAAAACGAAACTGAAAAGAAGAAAATAATGAAACGAAAGTCTAAAGCACCCACTATTAGCATTCAAGTTGTGTTTGGTTGAATAGAAAACGCATATAAATTCTTTAGTTCTTCAATAATTCTCCGAAGAGAAATAATTGCAGAGAGAGAGAGAGAGAGAGAGAGAGAGAGAGAGACAGATGGAGAGAGAGAAGAGAGGTAATAATCAGAACATTATTGATTCTTTAGAAATCTAAATTTTTCTGATAAAAGAAACAAAATGAGATCGATAATATATTAATATAAGAAAAGAAGCAACAAGGAACACCTATTTGCATTCATGACCCATTTGATTGATCATGAGAAAATGCAGGACAGGAAAAAAAAATTCCATTTCAAATATTTTATTGTTTGAATCATTACAACCCAAAACCAAAAAGGAGATCTTTCACATAAACAAATCAAGTAAAAACCATTGGAGAACCAAAAACAATAAAGCACACCAAACAAAATAACTCACTTGCATCCAAACTTTCTCAGCAACGAAACAGCTTTTTTTTTTTAGAGTACCTGAATGCTCTTAACAGCTGGCTTATTCAAGCGTTTCAAGTGTTTTTGAACCTCAAGACTCTGCCTCTCCACACCCAATCTACTAGCGCAATTTAACGATAACAGACCCAATAAGCAAAAAACAACTGCAAATCCTTTGCTTCTGCTAAAATGAGCACAACTAGCCATCTTTACTAAAAGAAAACCCACCAAGAACCAACCAACAAGGTCCAAAGTAGAGATCTTAGTTACTTGCTAATAAGCTTATCCAAACCCAATATTAGAATGTTTTTTTTTTCCTCTTTTCTGCTTGAGAAATAGATAGAGAAGACTATGGGCTTAGAAGAATCAAGAATCTTGTGCTCTCTGCTTATCCTACGCACCCAACCCTGGCGCTGCCCAAACTTTGAAGAAGAGTGAGAATGGGAGAGAGGATCACTGGGGACTCTGCTTCTGTTTCCTGAAAAAAATCCAAATAAAACTCTGCCTACCACTCTCTCTCTCTCTCTCTCTCTAAAAACTCACCTTTCTCGTCATTTTTTTCTGCTCTCTCTCTCTCTCTCTCTCCCCCCCCTTTTTCATTAAAAAGTGTCTTTCTTTCTCCGTCCCTTAAACAAAAAACCAAAAAAAGCTCACTTTCTCCCTCTTACAAAATTTTTTTTTTTATTTTTGTGATCCTCCAAACCTTTTTTTTTTAATCTGAAGAAAATTGTGCAAACTAAAAATTTAAATAAAATTGCTATACAATAAATATTTGAAATAGTTGTTTATTCATTATGTCACAAATAGATGACAAATCATAACAATTTGAAAATTATATTAAAACATAATTAAGTTTATAAAGGTTTATGAATTAACAAAAATTATAAAATTTTACAATTGAACTGAACAGCTATGCTTTTGTGAAATTAAATTTTAAGGAGATTTTAAGAAGTTTGCCCATAATAATATTGAATCAGGATGGATTTTTTTTTTTTTTTTTTTTTGAAAATGAGAAAGTGGTATTCTTCTTTTTTTTCTTTTTTTGAGGAAGAGAAAAGTGGTCCGTTGATTAGTGGCAAGATGGGTCAATTCATTTATGTTAATACAGCGTTCACATGAGCTTACTTTGTCGTTTTCAGAAGACCACCTTTTGGAACCCACATGGTCTCTCATTCAAAATGGGTACTAAATAATTTCTTTTTTTTTAGTGTGGTAAAAATTGAGTTTTGCTACCACACTTTTTTAGATTAGTTTAGATTAAAATTACATTAAATTAATAAATTTGTAAAAATTATTTCTTATTTATCTAATAAATTTGTAATCGAGATAATAAAATTAAAATATAATTTTTTATTATTTGAGCAATATTCATTAATTTATTTTTATTTTAACCATTTACTTGTAGAGTGAATATTTAATTTAAATCAAATCGAATTGATTAAATTAAAAAATCAAAATTTATATTTTCAAACTCAAATAGAACTAAATAATATTTTGTATTGAATTAAATTAAACTGAAATATTTTGATTTGTACTATAATTTGAGTTGCTTTAAAATTATTATTTAAAAACATAAATTAAATATTATTTAAAAGTAAATTTTCATCTTAAAAATAAAATAAGAATTTGAGATATATAGTGCAATAAAATTCTAATAATAATAAAAGTTCAAGACAAATAAATTTTATAAATATTATATAAACTTTCTAAGAGAATTAAAATAAACTAAAATTTGAGATATATAAGTAGAAATTCAATTCAGTTTAATTTTTCAAAATTTTTAAAATTGAAAACCGAATTTTCTAATATTTAAATAAAATAAAATTAAATTATTGAATAAATGGAATCAAAACTTTGAATTAGCATAGCTCGGTTTGATTTTTCATGAATAGTGTCCATCCCTGTTTATGTATTGTCCTTGATATTTTTTAAAAAATAAATTACTAAAAATTTAAAAATCGGATGAATCTTGAAATTTATTTTAAATTTTTGTTAATAAGATATACACTTAATAATTTACTTGTAATTTTATTTTATGAACAAATTTTGATTAATTGAATATTAGAATCTGACCCAATTGATCCTTTAATCTTTTTTAATATATGTAATCATATTTAATATTAGTTTTTATCTTAATTAAAATAATAATATTATATTTAAACTATTTACGTCTAATTTTTTGCTAAGTATTATAAAATATAATTTTTATATTTTTATCTATAAAAATAATTTATAATTTTAAAATAACAAAATTAGTTTTGTATTTTCAAATAACTTGAGAATAAATTGAAATCAATCAAAATTTATTAATCTAGAAACTTTTATTCTTTTTCTTAGCTCAAATAATATAATATTTTTATTTATTAAGCTATTTAAGTTTAATTTTTTAAGCAATATAAAATTAATATTTTGTATTTTGTTAATAAAATTATAGTTTATGAAATAATAAAAGTTAAATTCACATTTTCAAGAAACTTTAAAAAAAATTGAAATCAATCAAATTTTTTTAATTTTGAAAATTTTCACACTTCTTCTCTACCAAATAACGTAATATTCTCTCCAATTTACTAAGAATCAAAATATGATTTTTCTTTCATTCCCTGTATTTGTCAAATACTTCATATTTAATTATTTTTAATATTGATTATATGACTCTAAAGTTGCTAAGGCACTTACCTTAACCTCTTGAGTAATTGATATATTTTGAATGATTTAAAAACAAAGAGAATTTTTAACCCTAATGTTTGAGCATTTGAGAGATTGCTACCTTAACTTGAATAGGATTGTTGCCAACTTTTTAAGATACATTTAGAGATAAAGGCAAAACACATCTCAAGGCATGATTATAATGAAAAAGGAGGATGTTATATCTCTCTAGATACTTTCAAAGATAGATATAAGGAATCTAAAAAGAGGGAGATATTAGAGTAAGAATTTTCAAGAAATTTAGAGGTTAAAGTTCCCCTCAATATGTTTTTAAAGATATAGGCAAAGTATCAAAAGAAAAAGGGATCAAATAGCTTACTTAAAATTGATGGAATAGTCCTATGCTTATGGAACGGCCTTGTGCACCAGTGAACGATCATATGCATTTATTGAATATCTATTCAAAAAATAGAATAATTATACAACGTAGAAGAGAAGACAACCAAGAAAAAAAAGGCTCAGTTGAATGGTCTAACTAGCCTAAAATAACCTAAATGAAAGGTCTCATTCAATATGAAGAAAATAAAAAAAAAAATCAGATAGAAAAGTTGAATGGTCTAGTTAGCTTAGAATTGTTTTAATGAATGGTCTTATTCAACATGAAAAAAGATTTAGAAAAATTAAACAAAATAGTTAAATAGTCTAACAACTGTAGAATGGTTTAGGTAAAGAAACAAGCATGTGAACAGTCAAATGATAGGCATGTGCATCATGACAAATGGCTCATTCACTGTGTAATGGCTAATTTTTCTAAAAGTTGCTAGACTTGCTCTTTGTATCTGCTAGCTAATTTTTGGAAGTTCTCATATATAAAGATCATCATATGAACCACTAATAAGGTTAGATAATTTGAGAAAGCCATTATGTTTGTTTGAGCTTTCATTTGAACATTTTTAGATAGTGTGAATTTTATAAGAATTTGTAATTAACTTTTGAGTTAAGTGTAGGCTTTTTTGTGTACTAAATAATATTTGTTGCCTAATCCAACGGCTTAAACGCTTACTAATAGTCAGTCAATATTTTATAAAGTGATATAGGTTTGTATTGTATCTTAAAAAATTACCAAAAAGTGGGATTTTCTCTCCTAAGCCTTCAAAGTGAGATTATAAAAGGTTTTTTTAGGCTTGACAAAAAGGAAAAATGCATTTGATTCTTGAACAAATATTGAAAAGCCTAAGCATGATTAAAGAGTGGATGTATGCATTATTGGCCTTAACCGATATAAAATTTCTTGCATTGATTTCTTTCCTTTCTTTCACGTTTAATTTGTAAAAGCAACTAATTCACCCTTCCCTTTTAAATGGTCATCCTTGTTAAGGACCTATAAATGAAATCAAAGCCTCACCTCTTATTCAAGTTTAAGTGCAAGAGAAAAGATCCATGGCAATCTAGAATGAGCATAGATCCAAAGGTCAATTAGTGGTAAGGCCTTCATTCTTCAATGGCACTAACTATCAATATTAGAAAAGTTGGATATACTACTTCCTAAGGTTAGAGTCCATTAAACTTTAGAGAATTATAAAGAAGGATCCCTACATTTCTATAATGACACTTATGGATGGAACACAAGTTGAAAAGGATATTGATGAAATGTTTGATTGAGAAAAGAAATAAATGGTTAACAATGATAAAGCATTTACTTGCTCTTATATGCCTTAAGTAGAAGTATGTTCAATAAAATGAACATGAAGAGTGCTCCAAAAGAAATATGGGTGGTTTTAAAGATTATGCATAAAGGCATGAACCAAGTAAAGGAAAATAAGATAAAGACACTCATCTTCTAATATGAGACCTTCTTGATGAAGCTAGAAGAGAAAATTAGTCAAATGTATGATTGCTTCATCAAAATTATTATGAAAATAAAAGCTCTTTGTGAGTACCTTGATTTTGCAGCTGCGCTTGAATAAGCAAAATTTGACTAGTAGCTTCTATCCTTTTATCAACCAATAGAGGGACAAAAAGATGAGGATTAGACATTAGTACAACCCCATTTTTATGGCACATGTTAGGATTATCAAAGGATACTTGGAAGAGCTTCAGGATGGATAAAAACCTTTAATAGAAATCAAATTAAGGAGTCAAATATGAGATGATATTTTTGTATCACCTTTAATGAATGAAGTTGCCACTCAACTTTGGTTAGGACAAAATTTCGAGCGAAAAGGATTTTAAGCCTAATAGGTCAATCTAGAAGGCTCAATCCATCTATACTCCATCAAAGATTGGGTTTAAGAATAGGGCATGGCATAGAAAAGAGATTAAACACCTTAAATCACTCGAATTTTGGGATCCAGCTTTCGAATATCTTTTATTGACACAATTTTAGCCTTATTATTCAATTAGTCTATATTAGATGGCCTTAGAACATTCATTTGTCAAATTCCAAGCCATACGCTGCATTTAATCATTACAAGCATTCACTATAGGAGAATGTACATGCATAAATATAAATAGGGGTCAACATGCATTTTACTATGTTTACATAAAACATGCATCAAACAAACATTCTAAGCTGCAAAATAAAGCACATATTAGTCCTCAAGTTATAAGCAAAAAGGAACCAAAGTGGCCCCATTAAACTACAAGAGACAAGTAATTAGGAATCAAGCATGCTACCTCACCCTAAGGGGTTTAAGGATATAACCTATTTGGTCTATAATGTCCAATGCATATCACCATGTTAAAGGTCAAACTAAGGAGCGTAAACTACTATCCATGTTCATTATTGAACATGTTAAACAAAATACAAACCATAAGCAATAGCAACAATAAGGGATAACATTAACATACACAGTATTAAATAATAACATTGCAAATAGAGGCCAAAGGAGTTTAGGAAAGATTTTAGGGATGCAAATATAGATCATGGGAAATTAAATCCTCTCCTAAAGATCTCTAAAAGAGTATGACATATCAAAGGCACCAATTGGAGCACCTCTAGCCATTGGCAAAAACAAAAATGTTAAGGAAGGTGTTACATTTACAATGCATATAAAAACCTAAACCTCAAATCATCAACTAACATATAAAAAGAAGGAAAAAGAATGGGATACTTGGGCTATCAACCCTCCTCCATTGATGTTTATCACTACTAAAGTTAAGTTAGAGGAAAAAAAGATGTAAGTTAATCGTGAAAGGGGGCTAGCCTATCCTCTCCCTTAGTGATTAGAGCTTAAATGACTAAGACACTAGCACACACCACAAATAACTACTCAAAATAAAGGGGAATCAAGGGATCATAAGGTGGCAAAGCCTTTTCCTTCCATATTCACATATGGATAAGAACCACAAAGTAATTAAAATAAAGAAAATAAGGAATAAAAGAAGCAAATTACATATTCTAAAAACTCATGTTTTTTAAGATCATTGCCTTAAGAAAATGAAGATTGAGGTTTATAAGTTTGGCAACCTACCCTTATTTCTATTATAAAGGCTCATAAAACCCTAAAGGACAAGAAAAACACAAAAGAAACACACAAGATAAAGTTGGCAAAATGGAGTTATGAGTATTGAAAAAGGGTTATATAAACCAACCAATGGTTTGTATAACCCTTTCAAGGGTTTTGTACAAATAAAGAGTTGTTTATACAAACCTTTTATGACTATTTAAAATAAAAAAAATAAAAGGAAAAGAAAAGAAAAAGAAGAATGAGAGGAGATGGGTCCTTGGATGCCGTATTCATAATTTCTTATCATCAGAGGCCCTTTAATATGAGAGAAATTCCTCCAAATATAAGAATAATTAATGCTCAACATAGTGCAAATGCTTGATTTTTACCTTGAATGCTTAGTGTTTGTGTTAAGGTTTGAGAATTTTGTGTACATGAAGTCTTTTTGGGTTTGAGAAATGATTTTTGTAGAGTTTTTTAAGGATCAAAAAAGCCTTTCCATCTCCCTCTCCCTCTATGGGGGGGTATTTATAAATATGGAATGGGTGAAACTAAGCTCAATGGCTCGAATTGTACCCTATTTTATAACTCTTGTAGATAAGAGCAAGAGAAATTATAGAAACTAGGGTTTCAAAGTTGTTTATACAACCATAAGGCTCTTATACAAATATAGGGTTGGTTATGCAGCCCTTTAAGGTTTGATGGTTGATTGTTCTAAAACTTTTTTATTGCTAGGGCTTAGAGGGTACTTATGCAACTAATTAGTAGACTATACAGACTTTTAGAAATGGTTGTACAACCATCTATGTTAGTTGTACAACCAACCATTCCTCTCCTATGTGGTTTTCAAGGTTTTAATTGAATGGAAAGTCGATTTGATTCAAGGCTTTTTTTTTAAAAAAAAATTTGCCCTTTCTTTGGGCATTGTTTCTCAGTTCTTTGAGGGAAAATCTAAGTAGTTTCTTGTCATTGGACTTTTATCCTAAGGATATAAGATCTAGTGCTTACAATTTACCTCCTACTTTGTGGGACTTGAAAAATGTCATTTGAGAAATGACCATTGGATAAGGCATAACAAAGTATTAGTTATAAATGTAAATACTAGAAAAGATACACAAAGATACAATTTTCTTAGCATCTTTTCTAGTAAGTACTAAGGTTCTTGATAGTCCTCTAGTAAGTACTAAGTTTCATAGCAGCCCTCTAGCAAGTACTTGAGTCAAATACTTTCTTCTAGTAGCCTTTTAATAAGTATTGGGATATGTTGTCCTTTTATCAACCCTTTTGAAGTACTAAATAAGAAGAAACACTCTAATGTAAAAAAATAATGACAAGAGCTCACCTCAAGAAGTTTAAAGAAGTTTTAGATTGTTTGTGTAAGATGACGTTAAGAAAGCAAGCTTTAGAACAAGCATTAAAGCATTCGATATATCTTTTTAAGGGCAAAATGGTTATTTTTATACTTTCATTTCATGTGTGGATCCTCAAAATGAACTCTATAAGTCCAACTCTACAAATGGAGAAAATTGCACCAAAAATATTTTAGAAGATTATAGAAGGTTCTAGAATATTTCAAGAAGCTTTCAACAATATTCGAAACATCTTTAGTTAGAAGAACAATAATCCTAAAGAGGACATAAAAGGAGCAACACACATGGTAAAAGTGGTCAAAAGATCAAGTCAAATATCTTCCAAGATTTTCTAGATTCAAAGAATATTCCTTCTTTTTCATATATTTATTTTTTGGCTAAATTATATAGGGTATTAGAATAGGAATTTTCCTTTTATTTCTTCAATTAAAATAATGAGTATTCCTTTCTTTTTGGCTGAATAGGATATGGCTTTCTTCCTATTTAGTTTATTTCTTAATTTCTATAATAGGATTAAGTGTTTTATTCCTAAATAGATGAGCAATGTAATGCCTATAAATAGGTCATCCAAATCATGTATTTGGTACTGAATTTTGATTAATATAATTTTCATCTCTTATGAGAAATTGTTCTTTTTTTTTTTTTTTTTGTCCTTGAAAAAACTTGGTTAAGGTTATTTAAGTGAGGTGAAGACTTAAGTAACTTTGCAAAATAAAATTCTAAACTTAAAATTAACTTAGTTAATTCTAGGCTTGGTCTTAAACACCCTTTAATTCTTTGTGACTTAGGTTGCTAAAAATAAGTTTTCTAAGGGTCTAATTCAGAATAAAAGTTTCATTGCTTGATTATTAAAAGATCCTTTGGTAAATGTAATAACATTGCATATAGGATTAGGATAGGTTACTCATGTTCATATCACCTCTAACCAATACTAAGCTTGCTAGCAGCTCTCAAGTACAAAGGTCAAATATTGCTTCAGTAGCCCTCTTGCATGCACACAACTTCCTAACAACCCTCTAGTAGGTACCAAGGTCAAATCTTAATTCAATGACTTTCAACCAAGCGCTGAAAGTGAAACTTGTGTTCTGGTAGTCATTCTAATAGGTATTGGGAATAAATTGTGTTTCAACAATCTTCGAGTAGGTATTAAAGGTGAAATTGCGTTCTAGCAACCTTTTTGACATATATTAAGAATGAATAATGCTTTATAAGTCTTTTGGCAAGTGCAAAAAGTGAGACTATGTTCTAATAGTCATTATGATGGGTGCTGGCAGCAAGTGGTGCTTCAATGGCTCATATGGCAAGTGTTTTAAGATGGTTTTCATAAAATTTATCCTTTGAATGAGTTTTCCTGACATTTTTCATTCATATTTGCTTGTATCATTTTTTCTTATTTCAATTCTTATGTTGAAGGTGTATTTTTGATATTTTACTAAGTTTTGTCTTAAGAAAATTGCACATTACAACTTTCTTCCTTTCTTCTTTTCTCTCATTTTTCCTTTCATTTTTCTTTCTTCCACCCTCTTTCTCTTTATTTTTTTTTCTTTTTTTTCTCCTTTCTTATTTCTTTTTCCTTTTCTCTTATTTTTTTCTTTTTCTTTTTCCTTTTTTTTTCTTTTGTATTCAACCTAAGAGTATTGTATAGACGAAGCCTTATCTATATAGATAACTAATACACACACACACACACACACACACACACACACACACACACACACACACACACACACACACACACACACACACACACACACACATATATATATATATATATATATATATATATATATATATATATATACACACACACACACACACACACACACACACACACCCACATATCTGTGGGTGTGTGTGTGTGTGTGTGTATATATATATATAGTGTGTGTGTGTGT